>OZ026860.1:21171016-21344962 GCA_964023215.1 Eledona agricola
GTGATGATTTAGAGTAGCCGAAGTAATTTAGGTGAGTCTGGCATAGTTTGTTATGATTTGTACACCTTTTTTTGTAATTTTAAGATGATATGGTTTGGTTTGTTGTGGTAAGGGATAGTTGGGGGTGATTTACGGTAGCCGAAGTAATTTAGGTGATTCTGGTATAGTTTGTTATGATTTTTAGCATTTTTTTGTAATTTTAAAGTGATTGGGTTTAGTTTGTTGTGGTAAGGGTTAGTTGGTGATGATTTATGGTAGCCGAAGTAATTTAGGTGAGTTTGGCATAGTTTGTTATGATTTGTACACCTTTTTTTGTAATTTTAAGATAATATGGTTTGGTTTGTTGTGGTAAGGGATAGTTGGGGGTGATTTACGGTAGCCGAAGTAATTTAGGTGATTCTGGTATAATTTGTTATGATTTTTAACATTTTTTTGTAATTTTAAAGTGATTGGGCTTAGTTTGTTGCTGTAAAGTGTAGTTGGGGGTGATTTTTGATAGCCGAAGTAATTTAGGTTAGTTTGGCATAGTTTGCTATGGTTAGTATCATTTTTTTGTAATTTAAAAGTGATTGGGTTTAGTTTTTTGTGGTAAGGGTTAGTTGGTGATGATTTATGGTAGCCGAAGTAATTTTGGTGAGTTTGGCATAGTTTGCTATGGTTACTAGCATTTTTCTGTAATTTAAAAGTGATTGGGTTTAGTTTGTTGTGGTAAGGGTTAGTTGGTGATGATTTAGAGTAGCCGAAGTAATTTAGGTGAGTCTGGCATAGTTTGTTATGATTTGTACACCTTTTATTGTAATTCTAAGATGATATTGTTTGGTTTGTTGTGGTAAGGGATAGTTGGGGGTGATTTACGGTAGCCGAAGTAATTTAGGTGATTCTGGTATAGTTTGTTATGATTTTTAGCATTTTTTTGTAATTTTAAAGTGATTAAGCTTAGTTTGTTGCTGTAAAGTGTAGTTGGGGGTGATTTTTGATAGCCGAAGTAATTTAGGTGAGTTTGGCATAATTTGCTATGGTTAGTAGCATTTTTTTGTAATTTAAAATTGATTGGGTTTAGTTTGTTGTGGTAAGGGTTAGTTGGTGATGATTTATGGTAGCCGAAGTAATTTAGGTGAGTTTGGCATAGTTTGCTATGGTTACTAGCATTTTTTTGTAATTTAAAAGTGATTGGGTTTAGTTTGTTGTGGTAAGGGTTAGTTGGTGATGATTTAGAGTAGCCGAAGTAATTTAGGTGAGTCTGGCATAGTTTGTTATGATTTGTACACCTTTTTTTGTAATTTTAAGATGATATGGTTTGGTTTGTTGTGGTAAGGGATAGTTGGGGGTGATTTACGGTAGCCGAAGTAATTTAGGTGATTCTGGTATAGTTTGTTATGATTTTAGCATTTTTTTGTAATTTTAAAGTGATTGGGCTTACTTTGTTGCTGTAAAGTGTAGTTGAGTGTGATTTTTGATAGCCGAAGTAATTTAGGTGAGTTTGGCATAGTTTGCTATGGTTAGTAGAATTTTTTTGTAATTTAAAAGTGATTGGGTTTAGTTTGTTGTAGTAAGGGTTAGTTGGTGATGATTTAGAGTAGCCAAAGTAATTTAGGTGAGTCTGGCATAGTTTGTTATGATTTGTACACCTTTTTTTGTAATTTTAAGATGATAAGGTTTGGTTTGTTGTGGTAAGGGTTAGTTGGTGATGATTTATGGTAGCCGAAGTAATTTAGGTGAGTTTGGCATAGTTTGGTATGGTTACTAGCATTTTTTTGTAATTTAAAAGTGATTGGGTTTAGTTTGTTGTGGTAAGGGTTAGTTGGTGATAATTTATGGTAGCCGAAGTAATTTAGGTGAGTCTGGCATAGTTTGTTATGATTTGTACACCTTTTTTTGTAATTTTAAGATTACATGGTTTGGTTTGTTGTGGTAAGGGATAGTTGGGGGTGATTTACAGTAGCCCAAGTAATTTCGGTGATTCTGGTATAGTTTGTTATGATTTTTAGCATTTTTTTGTAATTTTAAAGTGATTAAGCTTAGTTTGTTGCTGTAAATTGTAGTTGGGGGTGATTTTTGATAGCCGAAGTAATTTAGGTGAGTTTGGCTTAGTTTGCTATGGTTAGTAGCATTTTTTTGTAATTTAAAATTGATTGGGTGTAGCTTGTTGTGGTAAGGGTTAGTTGGTGATGATTTATGGTAGCCGAAGTAATTTAGGTGAGTTTGGCATAGTTTGCTATGGTTACTAGCATTTTTTTGTAATTTAAAAGTGATTGGGTTTAGTTTGTTGTGGTAAGGGTTAGTTGGTGATGATTTGTGGTAGCCGAAGTAATTTAGGTGAGTTTGGCATAGTTTGCTATGGTTACTAGCATTTTTTTGTAATTTAAAAGTGATTGGGTTTAGTTTGTTGTGGTAAGGCTTAGTTGCTGATGATTTAGAAAAGCCGAAGTAATTTAGGTGAGTCTGGCATAGTTTGTTATGATTTGTACACCTTTTTTTGTAATTTTAAGATGATATGGTTTGGTTTGTTGTGGTAAGGGATAGTTGGGGGTGATTTACGGTAGCCGAAGTAATTTAGGTGATTCTGGTATAGTTTGTTATGATTTTTAGCATTTTTTTGTAATTTTAAATTGATTGGGCTTAGTTTGTTGCTGTAAAGTGTAGTTGGAAGTGATTTTTGATAGCCGAAGTAATTAAGGTGAGTTTGGCATAGTTTGCTATGGTTAGTAGCATTTTTTTGTAATTTAAAAGTGATTGGGTTTAGTTTGTTGTGGTAAGGGTTAGTTGGTGATGATTTAGAGTAGCCGAAGTAATTTAGGTGAGTCTGGCATAGTTTGTTATGATTTGTACACCTTTTTTTGTAATTTTAAGATGATATGGTTTGGTTTGTTGTGATAAGGTTTAGTTGGGGGTGATTTACGGTAGTCGAAGTAATTTAGGTGATTCTGGTATAGTTTGTTATGATTTTTAGCATTTTTTTGTAATTTCAAAGTGATTGGGCTTACTTTGCTGCTGTAAAGTGTAGTTGGGGGTGATATTTGATAGCCGAAGTAATTTAGGTGAGTTTGGCATAGTTTGCTATGGTTAGTAGCATTTTTTTTTGTAATTTAAAAGTGATTGGGTTTAGTTTGTTGTGGTAAGGGTTAGTTGGTGATGATTTATGGTAGCTGAAGTAATTTAGGTGTGTTTTTGGCATAGTTTGCTATGGTTACTAGCATTTTTTTTGTAATTTAAAAGTGATTGGGTTTAGTTTGTTGTGGTAAGGGTTAGTTGGTGATGATTTAGAGTAGCCGAAGTAATTTAGGTGAGTCTGGCATAGTTTGTTATGATTTGTACACCTTTTTTTGTAATTTTAAGATGATATGGTTTGGTTTGTTGTGGTAAGGTATAGTTGGGGGTGATTTACGGTAGCCGAAGTAATTTAGGTCATTCTGGTTTAGTTTGTTATGATTTTAGCATTTTTTTGTAATTTTAAAGTGATTGGGCTTACTTTGTTGCTGTAAAGTGTAGTTGGGGGTGATTTTTGATAGCCGAAGTAATTTAGGTGAGTTTGGCATAGTTTGCTATGGTTAGTAGCATTTTTTTGTAATTTAAAAATGATTGGGTTTAGTTTGTTGTGGTAAGAGTTAGTTGGTGATGATTTATGGTAGCCGAAGTAATTTAGGTGAGTTTGGCATAGTTTGCTATGGTTAGTAGCATTTTTTTGTAATTTAAAAGTGATTGGGTTTAGTTTGTTGTGGTAAGGGTTAGTTGGTGATGATTTATGGTAGCCGAAGTAATTTAGGTGAGTTTGGCATAGTTTGCTATGGTTACTAGCATTTTTTTGTAATTTATAAGTGCTTGGGTTTAGTTTGTTGTGGTAAGGGTTAGTTGGTGATGATTTAGTGTAGCCGAAGTAATTTAGGTGAGTCTGGCATAGTTTGTGATGATTTATACACCTTTTTTTGTAATTTTAAGATGATATGGTTTGGTTTGTTGTGGTAAGGGATAGTTGGGGGTGATTTACGTTAGCCGAAGTAATTTAAGTGATTCTGGTATAGTTTGTTATGATTTTAGCATTTTTTTGTAATTTTAAAGTGATTGGGCTTACTTTGTTGCTGTAAAGTGTAGTTGGGGGTGATATTTGATAGCCGAAGTAATTTAGGTGTGTTTGGCATAGTTTGCTATGGTTAGTAGCATTTTTTTTTGTAATTTAAAAGTGATTGGGTTGAGTTTGTTGTGGTAAGGGTTAGTTGGTGATGATTTATGGTAGCCGAAGTAATTTAGGTGAGTTTGGCATAGTTTGCTATGGTTACTAGCATTTTTTTGTAATTTAAAAGTGATTGGGTTTAGTTTGTTGTGGTAAGGGTTAGTTGGTGATGATTTAGAGTAGCCGAAGTAATTTAGGTGAGTCTGGCATAGTTTGTTATGATTTGTACACCTTTTTTTGTAATTTTAAGATGATATGGTTTGGTTTGTTGTGGTAAGGGATAGTTGGGGGTGATTTACGGTAGCCGAAGTAATTTAGGTGATTCTGGTATAGTTTGTTATGATTTTTAGCATTTTTTTGTAATTTTAAAGTGATTGGGTTTAGTTTGTTGTGGTAAGGGTTAGTTGGTGATGATTTATGGTAGCCGAAGTAATTTAGGTGAGTTTGGCATAGTTTGTTATGATTTGTACACCTTTTTTTGTAATTTTAAGATAATATGGTTTGGTTTGTTGTTGTAAGGGATAGTTGGGGGTGATTTACGGTAGCCGAAGTAATTTAGGTGATTCTGGTATAGTTTGTTATGATTTTTAGCATTTTTTTGTAATTTAAAAGTGATTGGGTTTAGTTTGTTGTGGTAAGGGTTAGTTGGTGATGATTTAGAGTAGCCGAAGTAATTTAGGTGAGTCTGGCATAGTTTGTTATGATTTGTACACCTTTTTTTGTAATTTTAAGATGATATGGTTTGGTTTGTTGTGGTAAGGGATAGTTGGGGGTGATTTACAATAGCCCAAGTAATTTAGGTGATTCTGGTATAGTTTGTTATGATTTTTAGCATTTTTTTGTAATTTTAAAGTGATTAAGCTTAGTTTGTTGCTGTAAATTGTAGTTGGGGGTGATTTTTGATAGCCGAAGTAATTTAGGTGAGTTTGGCTTAGTTTGCTATGGTTAGTAGCATTTTTTTGTAATTTAAAATTGATTGGGTGTAGCTTGTTGTGGTAAGGGTTAGTTGGTGATGATTTATGGTAGCCGAAGTAATTTAGGTGAGTTTGGCATAGTTTGCTATGGTTACTAGCATTTTTTTGTAATTTAAAAGTGATTGGGTTTAGTTTGTTGTGGTAAGGGTTAGTTGGTGATGATTTGTGGTAGCCGAAGTAATTTAGGTGAGTTTGGCATAGTTTGCTATGGTTACTAGCATTTTTTTGTAATTTAAAAGTGATTGGGTTTAGTTTGTTGTGGTAAGGCTTAGTTGGTGATGATTTAGAGTAGCCGAAGTAATTTAGGTGAGTCTGGCATAGTTTGTTATGATTTGTACACCTTTTTTTGTAATTTTAAGATGATATGGTTTGGTTTGTTGTGGTAAGGGATAGTTGGGGGTGATTTACGGTAGCCGAAGTAATTTAGGTGATTCTGGTATAGTTTGTTATGATTTTTAGCATTTTTTTGTAATTTTAAATTGATTGGGCTTAGTTTGTTGCTGTAAAGTGTAGTTGGAAGTGATTTTTGATAGCCGAAGTAATTAAGGTGAGTTTGGCATAGTTTGCTATGGTTAGTAGCATTTTTTTGTAATTTAAAAGTGATTGGGTTTAGTTTGTTGTGGTAAGGGTTAGTTGGTGATGATTTAGAGTAGCCGAAGTAATTTAGGTGAGTCTGGCATAGTTTGTTATGATTTGTACACCTTTTTTTGTAATTTTAAGATGATATGGTTTGGTTTGTTGTGATAAGGGTTAGTTGGGGGTGATTTACGGTAGTCGAAGTAATTTAGGTGATTCTGGTATAGTTTGTTATGATTTTTAGCATTTTTTTGTAATTTCAAAGTGATTGGGCTTACTTTGTTGCTGTAAAGTGTAGTTGGGGGTGATATTTGATAGCCGAAGTAATTTAGGTGAGTTTGGCATAGTTTGCTATGGTTAGTAGCATTTTTTTTTGTAATTTAAAAGTGATTGGGTTTAGTTTGTTGTGGTAAGGGTTAGTTGGTGATGATTTATGGTAGCTGAAGTAATTTAGGTGTGTTTTTGGCATAGTTTGCTATGGTTACTAGCATTTTTTTTGTAATTTAAAAGTGATTGGGTTTAGTTTGTTGTGGTAAGGGTTAGTTGGTGATGATTTAGAGTAGCCGAAGTAATTTAGGTGAGTCTGGCATAGTTTGTTATGATTTGTACACCTTTTTTTGTAATTTTAAGATGATATGGTTTGGTTTGTTGTGGTAAGGTATAGTTGGGGGTGATTTACGGTAGCCGAAGTAATTTAGGTCATTCTGGTTTAGTTTGTTATGATTTTAGCATTTTTTTGTAATTTTAAAGTGATTGGGCTTACTTTGTTGCTGTAAAGTGTAGTTGGGGGTGATTTTTGATAGCCGAAGTAATTTAAGTGAGTTTGGCATAGTTTGCTATGGTTAGTAGCATTTTTTTGTAATTTAAAAGTGATTGGGTTTAGTTTGTTGTGGTAAGAGTTAGTTGGTGATGATTTATGGTAGCCGAAGTAATTTAGGTGAGTTTGGCATAGTTTGCTATGGTTAGTAGCATTTTTTTGTAATTTAAAAGTGATTGGGTTTAGTTTGTTGTGGTAAGGGTTAGTTGGTGATGATTTATGGTAGCCGAAGTAATTTAGGTGAGTTTGGCATAGTTTGCTATGGTTACTAGCATTTTTTTGTAATTTATAAGTGATTGGGTTTAGTTTGTTGTGGTAAGGGTTAGTTGGTGATGATTTAGTGTAGCCGAAGTAATTTAGGTGAGTCTGGCATAGTTTGTGATGATTTATACACCTTTTTTTGTAATTTTAAGATGATATGGTTTGGTTTGTTGTGGTAAGGGATAGTTGGGGGTGATTTACGTTAGCCGAAGTAATTTAAGTGATTCTGGTATAGTTTGTTATGATTTTAGCATTTTTTTGTAATTTTAAAGTGATTGGGCTTACTTTGTTGCTGTAAAGTGTAGTTGGGGGTGATATTTGATAGCCGAAGTAATTTAGGTGTGTTTGGCATAGTTTGCTGTGGTTAGTAGCATTTTTTTTTGTAATTTAAAAGTGATTGGGTTTAGTTTGTTGTGGTAAGGGTTAGTTGGTGATGATTTATGGTAGCCGAAGTAATTTAGGTGAGTTTGGCATAGTTTGCTATGGTTACTAGCATTTTTTTGTAATTTAAAAGTGATTGGGTTTAGTTTGTTGTGGTAAGGGTTAGTTGGTGATGATTTAGAGTAGCCGAAGTAATTTAGGTGAGTCTGGCATAGTTTGTTATGATTTGTACACCTTTTTTTGTAATTTTAAGATGATATGGTTTGGTTTGTTGTGGTAAGGGATAGTTGGGGGTGATTTACGGTAGCCGAAGTAATTTAGGTGATTCTGGTATAGTTTGTTATGATTTTTAGCATTTTTTTGTAATTTTAAAGTGATTGGGTTTAGTTTGTTGTGGTAAGGGTTAGTTGGTGATGATTTATGGTAGCCGAAGTAATTTAGGTGAGTTTGGCATAGTTTGTTATGATTTGTACACCTTTTTTTGTAATTTTAAGATAATATGGTTTGGTTTGTTGTGGTAAGGGATAGTTGGGGGTGATTTACGGTAGCCGAAGTAATTTAGGTGATTCTGGTATAATTTGTTATGATTTTTAACATTTTTTTGTAATTTTAAAGTGATTGGGCTTAGTTTGTTGCTGTAAAGTGTAGTTGGGGGTGATTTTTGATAGCCGAAGTAATTTAGGTGAGTTTGGCATAGTTTGCTATGGTTAGTAGCATTTTTTTGTAATTTAAAAGTGATTGGGTTTAGTTTTTTGTGGTAAGGGTTAGTTGGTGATGATTTATGGTAGCCGAAGTAATTTTGGTGAGTTTGGCATAGTTTGCTATGGTTACTAGCATTTTTCTGTAATTTAAAAGTGATTGGGTTTAGTTTGTTGTGGTAAGGGTTAGTTGGTGATGATTTAGAGTAGCCGAAGTAATTTAGGTGAGTCTGGCATAGTTTGTTATGATTTGTACACCTTTTTTTTTGTAATTTTAAGATGATATGGTTTGGTTTGTTGTGGTAAGGGATAGTTGGGGGTGATTTACGGTAGCCGAAGTAATTTAGGTGATTCTGGTATAGTTTGTTATGATTTTAGCATTTTTTTGTAATTTTAAAGTGATTGGGCTTACTTTGTTGCTGTAAAGTGTAGTTGAGTGTGATTTTTGATAGCCGAAGTAATTTAGGTGAGTTTGGCATAGTTTGCTATGGTTAGTAGAATTTTTTTGTAATTTAAAAGTGATTGGGTTTAGTTTGTTGTAGTAAGGGATAGTTGGTGATGATTTAGAGTAGCCGAAGTAATTTAGGTGAGTCTGGCATAGTTTGTTATGATTTGTACACCTTTTTTTGTAATTTTAAGATGATAAGGTTTGGTTTGTTGTGGTAAGGGTTAGTTGGTGATGATTTATGGTAGCCGAAGTAATTTAGGTGAGTTTGGCATAGTTTGGTATGGTTACTAGCATTTTTTTGTAATTTAAAAGTGATTGGGTTTAGTTTGTTGTGGTAAGGGTTAGTTGGTGATAATTTATGGTAGCCGAAGTAATTTAGGTGAGTCTGGCATAGTTTGTTATGATTTGTACACCTTTTTTTGTAATTTTAAGATTACATGGTTTGGTTTGTTGTGGTAAGGGATAGTTGGGGGTGATTTACAGTAGCCCAAGTAATTTAGGTGATTCTGGTATAGTTTGTTATGATTTTTAGCATTTTTTTGTAATTTTAAAGTGATTAAGCTTAGTTTGTTGCTGTAAATTGTAGTTGGGGGTGATTTTTGATAGCCGAAGTAATTTAGGTGAGTTTGGCTTAGTTTGCTATGGTTAGTAGCATTTTTTTGTAATTTAAAATTGATTGGGTGTAGCTTGTTGTGGTAAGGGTTAGTTGGTGATGATTTATGGTAGCCGAAGTAATTTAGGTGAGTTTGGCATAGTTTGCTATGGTTACTAGCATTTTTTTGTAATTTAAAAGTGATTGGGTTTAGTTTGTTGTGGTAAGGGTTAGTTGGTGATGATTTGTGGTAGCCGAAGTAATTTAGGTGAGTTTGGCATAGTTTGCTATGGTTACTAGCATTTTTTTGTAATTTAAAAGTGATTGGGTTTAGTTTGTTGTGGTAAGGCTTAGTTGGTGATGATTTAGAGTAGCCGAAGTAATTTAGGTGAGTCTGGCATAGTTTGTTATGATTTGTACACCTTTTTTTGTAATTTTAAGATGATATGGTTTGGTTTGTTGTGGTAAGGGATAGTTGGGGGTGATTTACGGTAGCCGAAGTAATTTAGGTGATTCTGGTATAGTTTGTTATGATTTTTAGCATTTTTTTGTAATTTTAAATTGATTGGGCTTAGTTTGTTGCTGTAAAGTGTAGTTGGAAGTGATTTTTGATAGCCGAAGTAATTAAGGTGAGTTTGGCATAGTTTGCTATGGTTAGTAGCATTTTTTTGTAATTTAAAAGTGATTGGGTTTAGTTTGTTGTGGTAAGGGTTAGTTGGTGATGATTTAGAGTAGTCGAAGTAATTTAGGTGAGTCTGGCATAGTTTGTTATGATTTGTACACCTTTTTTTGTAATTTTAAGATGATATGGTTTGGTTTGTTGCGGTAAGGGATAGTTGGGGGTGATTTACGATAGCCGAAGTAATTTAGGTGAGTCTGGCATAGTTTGTTATGATTTGTACACCTTTTTTTGTAATTTTAAGATGATAAGGTTTGGTTTGTTGTGGTAAGGGATAGTTGGGGGTGATTTACGGTAGCCGAAGAAATTTAAGTGATTCTGGTATAGTTTGTTATGATTTTTAGCATTTTTTTGTAATTTTAAAGTCATTGGGCTTAGTTTGTTGCTGTAAAGTGTAGTTGGGGGTGATTTTTGATAGCCGAAGTAATTAAGGTGAGTTTGGCATAGTTTGCTATGTTTAGTAGCATTTTTTTGTAATTTAAAAGTGATTGGGTTTAGTTTGTTGTGGTAAGGGTTAGTTGGTGATGATTTGTGGTTGCCGAAGTAATTTACGTGAGTTTGGCATAGTTTGCTATGGTTACTTGCATTTTTTTGTAATTTAAAAGTGATTGGGTTTAGTTTGTTGTGGTAAGGGTTAGTTGGTGATGATTTAGAGTAGCCGAAGTAATTTAGGTGAGTCTGGCATAGTTTGTTATGATTTGTACACCTTTTTTTGTAATTTTAAGATGATATGGTTTGGTTTGTTGTGGTAAGGGATAGTTGGGGGTGATTTACGGTAGCCGAAGTAATTTAAGTGATTCTGGTATAGTTTGTTATGATTTGTACACCTTTTTTTGTAATTTTAAGATGATATGGTTTGGTTTGTTGTGGTAAGGGATAGTTGGGGGTGATTTACGGTAGCCGAAGTAATTTAAGTGATTCTGGTATAGTTTGTTATGATTTTTAGCATTTTTTTGTAATTTTAAAGTGATTGGGTTTAGTTTGTTGCTGTAAAGTGTAGTTGGGGGTGATTTTTGATAGCCGAAGTAATTTAGGTGAGTTTGGCATAGTTTGCTATGGTTAGTAGCATTTTTTTTGTAATTTAAAAGTGATTGGGTTTAGTTTGTTGTGGTAAGGGCTAGTTGGTGATGATTTAGAGTAGCCGAAGTAATTTAGGAGAGTCTGGCATAGTTTGTTATGATTTGTACACCTTTTTTTGTAATTTTAAGATGATATGGTTTGGTTTGTTGTGGTAAGGGATAGTTGGGGGTGATTTACGGTAGCCGAAGTAATTTAAGTGATTCTGGTATAGTTTGTTATGATTTTTAGCATTTTTTTGTAATTTTAAAGTGATTGGGTTTAGTTTGTTGCTGTAAAGTGTAGTTGGGGGTGATTTTTGATAGCCGAAGTAATTTAGGTGAGTTTGGCATAGTTTGCTATGGTTAGTAGCATTTTTTTGTAATTTAAAAGTGATTGGGTTTAGTTTGTTGTGGTAAGGGATAGTTGGTGATGATTTATGGTAGGCGAAGTAATTTAGGTGAGTTTGGCATAGTTTGCTATGATTACTAGCATTTTTTTGTAATTTAAAAGTGATTGGGTTTAGTTTGTTGTGGTAAGGGTTAGTTGGTATTGATTTAGAGTAGCCGAAGTAATTTAGGTGAGTCTGGCATAGTTTGTTATGATTTGTACACCTTTTTTTGTAATTTTAAGATGATATGGTTTGGTTTGTTGTGGTAAGGGATAGTTGAGGGTGATTTACGGTAGCCGAAGTAATTTAGGTGATTCTGGTATAGTTTGTTATGATTTTTAGCATTTTTTTGTCATTTTAAAGTGATTGGGCTTAGTTTGTTGCTGTAAAGTGTAGTTGGGGGTGATTTTTGATATCCGAAGTAATTTAGGTGAGTTTGGCATAGTTTGCTATGGCTAGTAGCATTTTTTTGTAATTTAAAAGTGATTGGGTTTAGTTTGTTGTGTTAAGGGTTAGTTGGTGATGATTTATGGTAGCCGAAGTAATTTAGGTGATTTTGGCATAGTTTGCTATGGTTACTAGCATTTTTTTGTAATTTAAAAGTGATTGGGTTTAGTTTGTTGTGCTAAGGGTTAGTTGGTGATGATTTAGAGTAGCCAAAGTAATTTAGGTGAGTCTGGCATAGTTTGCTATGGTTAGTAGCATTTTTTTGCAATTTAAAAGTGATTGGGCTTAGTTTGTTGTGGTAAGGGTTAGTTGGTGATGATTTATGGTAGCCGAAGTAATTTAAGTGAGTTTGGCATAGTTTGCTATGGTTACTAGCATTTTTTTGTAATTTAAAAGTGATTGGGTTTAGTTTGTTGTGGTAAGGGTTAGTTGGTGATGATTTAGAGAAGCCGAAGTAATTTAGGTGAGTCTGGCATAGTTTGTTATAATTTGTACACCATTTTTTGTAATTTTAAGATGATATAGTTTGGTTTGTTGTGGTAAGGGATAGTTGGGGGTGATTTACGGTAGCCGAAGTAATTTACGTGATTCTGGTATAGTTTGTTATGATTTTTAGCATTTTTTTGTAATTTTAAAGTGATTGGGCTTAGTTTGTTGCTGTAAAGTGTAGTTGGGGGTGATTTTTGATAGCCGAAGTAATTTAGGTGAGTTCGGCATAGTTTGCTTAGTTAGTAGGGTTAGTAACATTTTTTTGTAATTTAAAAGTGATTCGGTTTAGTTTGTTGTGGTAAGGGTTAGTTGGTGATGATTTGTGGTAGCCGAAGTAATTTAGGTGAGTTTGGCATAGTTTGCTATGGTTACTAGCATTTTTTTGTAATTTAAAAGTGATTGGGTTTAGTTTGTTGTGGTAAGGGTTAGTTGGTGATGATTTATGGTAGCCGAAGTAATTTAGGTGAGTTTGGCATAGTTTGCTATGGTTACTAGCATTTTTTTGTAATTTAAAAGTGATTGGGTTTAGTTTGTTGTGGTAAGGGTTAGTTGGTGATGATTTAGAGTAGCCGAAGTATTTTAGTTGAGTCTGGCATAGTTTTCTATGGTTAGTAGCATTTTTTTGTAATTTAAAAGTGATTGGGTTTAGTTTGTTGTGGTAAGGGTTATTTGGTGATGATTTATGGTTGCCGAAGTAATTTAGGTGACTTTGGCATAGTTTGCTATGGTTACTAGCATTTTTTTGTAATTTAAAAGTGATTGGGTTTAGTTTGTTGTGGTAAGTGTTAGTTGGTGATGATTTATGGTAGCCGAAGTAATTTAGGTGAGTTTGGCATAGTTTGCTATGGTTATTAGCATTTTTTTGTAATTTAAAAGTGATTGGGTTTAGTTTGTTGTGGTAAGGGTTAGTTGGTGATGATTTAGAGTAGCCGAAGTATTTTAGGTGAGTCTGGCATAGTTTGCTATGGTTAGTAGCATTTTTTTGTAATTTAAAAGTGATTGGGTTTAGTTTGTTGTGATAAGGGTTAGTTGGTGATGATTTAGAGTAGCCGAAGTATTTTAGGTGAGTCTGGCATAGTTTGCTATGGTTAGTAGCATTTTTTTGTAATTTAAAAGTGATTGGGTTTTGTTTGTTGTGATAAGGGTTAGTTGGTGATGATTTAGAGTAGCCGAAGTAATTTAGGTGAGTCTGGCATAGTTTGTTATGATTTGTACACCTTTTTTTGTAATTTTAAGTTGATATGGTTTGGTTTGTTGTGGTAAGGGATAGCTGGGGGTGATTTACGGTAGCCGAAGTAATTTAGGTGATTCTGGTATAGTTTGTTATGATTTTAAGCATTTTTTTGTAATTTTAAAGTGATTGGGCTTAGTTTGTTGCTGTAAAGTGTAGTTGGGGGTGATTTTGGATAGCCAAAGTAATTTAGGTGAGTTTGGCATAGTTTCCTATGATTAGTAGCATTTTTTTGTAATTTAAAAGTGATTGGGTTTAGTTTGTTGTGGTAAGGGTTAGTTGGTGATGATTTAGAGTAGCCGAAGTAATTTAGGTGAGTCTGGCATAGTTTGCTATGGTTAGTAGCATTTTTTTGTAATTTAAAAGTGATTGGGTTTAGTTTGTTGTGGTAAGGGTTAGTTCGTGATGATTTATGGTAGCCGAAGTAATTTAGGTGAGTTTGGCATAGTTTGCTATGGTTACTAGCATTTTTTTGTAATTTAAAAGTGATTGGGTTTAGTTTGTTGTGATAATGGTTAGTTGGTGATGATTTAGAGTAGCCGAAGTAATTTAGGTGAGTCTGGCATAGTTTGTTATTATTTGTACACGTTTTTTTGTAATTTTAAGATGATATAGATTGTTTTGTTGTGGTAAGGGATAGTTGGGGGTGATTTACGGTAGCCGAAGTAATTTAGGTGATTCTGGTATATTTTGTTATGATTTTTAGCATTTTTTTGTAATTTTAAAGTGATTGGGCTTAGTTTGTTGCTGTAAAGTGTAGTTGGGGGTGATTTTGGATAGCCGAAGTAATTTAGGTGAGTTTGGCATAGTTTGCTATGGTTAGTAGCATTTTTTTGTCACATAAAAGTGATTGGGTTTAGTTTGTTTTGGTAAGGGTTAGTTGGTGATGATTTATGATAGCCGAAGTAATTTAGGTGAGTTTGGCTTAGTTTGCTATGGTTAGTAGCATTTTTTTGTAATTTAAAAGTGATTGGGTTTAGTTTGTTGTGGTAAGGGTTAGTTGGTGATGATTTATGGTAGCCGAAGTAATTTAGGTGAGTTTGGCATAGTTTGCTATGGTTACTAGCATTTTTTTGTAATTTAATAGTGATTGGGTTTAGTTTGTTGTGGTAAGGGTTAGTTGGTGATGATTTAGAGTAGCCGAAGTAATTTAGGTGAGTCTGGCATAGTTTGTTATGATTTGTACACTTTTTTTGTAATTTTAAGATGATATGGTTTGGTTAGTTGTGGTAAGGGATAGTGGGGGGTGATTTACGGTAGCCGAAGTAACTTAGGTGATTCTGGTATAGTTTGTTATGATTTTTAGCATTTTTTTGTAATTTTAAAGTGATTGGGCTTAGTTTGTTGCTGTAAAGTGCAGTTGGGGGTGATTTTTGATAGCCGAAGTAATTTAGGTGAGTTTGGCATAGTTTGCTATGGTTAGTAGCATTTTTTTGTAATTTAAAAGTGATTGGGTTTAGTTTGTTGTGGTAAGGGTTAGTTGGTGATGATTTATGGTAGCCGAAGTAATTTAGGTGAGTTTGGCATAGTTTGCTATGGTTACTAGCATTTTTTTGTCATTTAAAAGTGATTGGGTTTAGTTTGTTGTGGTAAGGGTTAGTTGGTCATGATTTAGAGTAGCCGAAGTAATTTAGGTGAGTCTGGCATAGTTTGTTATGATTTGTACACCTTTTTTTGTAATTTTAAGATGATATGGTTTGGTTTGTTGTGGTAAGGGATAGTTGGGGGTGATTTACGGTTGCCGAAGTAATTTAGGTGATTCTGGTATAGTTTGTTATGATTTTTAACAATTTTTTGTAATTTTAAAGTGATTGGGCTTAGTTTGTTTCTGTAAAGTGTAGTTGGGGGTGATTTTTGATAGCCGAAGTAATTTAGGTGAGTTTGGCATAGTTTGCTATGGTTAGTAGAATTTTTTTTGTAATTTAAAAGTGATTGGGTTTAGTTTGTTGTGGTAAGGGTTAGTTGGTGATGATTTAGAGTAGCCGAAGTAATTTAGGAGAGTCTGGCATAGTTTGTTATGATTTGTACACCTTTTTTTGTAATTTTAAGATGATATGGTTTGGTTTGTTGTGGTAAGGGATAGTTGGGGGTGATTTACGGTAGCCGAAGTAATTTAAGTGATTCTGGTATAGTTTGTTATGATTTTTAGCATTTTTTTGTAATTTTAAAGTGATTGGGTTTAGTTTGTTGCTGTAAAGTGTAGTTGGGGGTGATTTTTGATAGCCGAAGTAATTTAGGTGAGTTTGGCATAGTTTGCTATGGTTAGTAGCATTTTTTTGTAATTTAAAAGTGATTGGGTTTAGTTTGTTGTGGTAAGGGATAGTTGGTGATGATTTATGGTAGGCGAAGTAATTTAGGTGAATTTGGCATAGTTTGCTATGATTACTAGCATTTTTTTGTAATTAAAAGTGATTGGGTTTAGTTTGTTGTGGTAAGGGTTAGTTGGTGATGATTTAGAGTAGCCGAAGTAATTTAGGTGAGTCTGGCATAGTTTGTTATGATTTGTACACCTTTTTTTGTAATTTTAAGATGATATGGTTTGGTTTGTTGTGGTAAGGGATAGTTGGGGGTGATTTACGGTAGCCGAAGTAATTTAGGTGATTCTGGTATAGTTTGTTATGATTTTTAGCATTTTTTTGTCATTTTAAAGTGATTGGGCTTAGTTTGTTGCTGTAAAGTGTAGTTGGTGATGATTTATGGTAGCCGAAGTAATTTAGGTGATTTTGGCATAGTTTGCTATGGTTACTAGCATTTTTTTGTAATTTAAAAGTGATTGGGTTTAGTTTGTTGTGCTAAGGGTTAGTTGGTGATGATTTAGAGTAGCCAAAGTAATTTAGGTGAGTCTGGCATAGTTTGCTATGGTTAGTAGCATTTTTTTGCAATTTAAAAGTGATTGGGCTTAGTTTGTTGTGGTAAGGGTTAGTTGGTGATGATTTATGGTAGCCGAAGTAATTTAAGTGAGTTTGGCATAGTTTGCTATGGTTACTAGCATTTTTTTGTAATTTAAAAGTGATTGGGTTTAGTTTGTTGTGGTAAGGGTTAGTTGGTGATGATTTAGAGAAGCCGAAGTAATTTAGGTGAGTCTGGCATAGTTTGTTATAATTTGTACACCATTTTTTGTAATTTTAAGATGATATAGTTTGGTTTGTTGTGGTAAGGGATAGTTGGGGGTGATTTACGGTAGCCGAAGTAATTTACGTGATTCTGGTATAGTTTGTTATGATTTTTAGCATTTTTTTGTAATTTTAAAGTGATTGGGCTTAGTTTGTTGCTGTAAAGTGTAGTTGGGGGTGATTTTTGATAGCCGAAGTAATTTAGGTGAGTTCGGCATAGTTTGCTTAGTTAGTAGGGTTAGTAACATTTTTTTGTAATTTAAAAGTGATTCGGTTTAGTTTGTTGTGGTAAGGGTTAGTTGGTGATGATTTGTGGTAGCCGAAGTAATTTAGGTGAGTTTGGCATAGTTTGCTATGGTTACTAGCATTTTTTTGTAATTTAAAAGTGATTGGGTTTAGTTTGTTGTGGTAAGGGTTAGTTGGTGATGATTTATGGTAGCCGAAGTAATTTAGGTGAGTTTGGCATAGTTTGCTATGGTTACTAGCATTTTTTTGTAATTTAAAAGTGATTGGGTTTAGTTTGTTGTGGTAAGGGTTAGTTGGTGATGATTTAGAGTAGCCGAAGTATTTTAGTTGAGTCTGGCATAGTTTGCTATGGTTAGTAGCATTTTTTTGTAATTTAAAAGTGATTGGGTATAGTTTGTTGTGGTAAGGGTTATTTGGTGATGATTTATGGTTGCCGAAGTAATTTAGGTGACTTTGGCATAGTTTGCTATGGTTACTAGCATTTTTTTGTAATTTAAAAGTGATTGGGTTTAGTTTGTTGTGGTAAGGGTTAGTTGGTGATGATTTATGGTAGCCGAAGTAATTTAGGTGAGTTTGGCATAGTTTGCTATGGTTATTAGCATTTTTTTGTAATTTAAAAGTGATTGGGTTTAGTTTGTAGTGGTAAGGGTTAGTTGATGATGATTTAGAGTAGCCGAAGTATTTTAGGTGAGTCTGGCATAGTTTGCTATGGTTAGTAGCATTTTTTTGTAATTTAAAAGTGATTGGGTTTAGTTTGTTGTGATAAGGGTTAGTTGGTGATGATTTAGAGTAGCCGAAGTATTTTAGGTGAGTCTGGCATAGTTTGCTATGGTTAGTAGCATTTTTTTGTAATTTAAAAGTGATTGGGTTTTGTTTGTTGTGATAAGGGTTAGTTGGTGATGATTTAGAGTAGCCGAAGTAATTTAGGTGAGTCTGGCATAGTTTGTTATGATTTGTACACCTTTTTTTGTAATTTTAAGTTGATATGGTTTGGTTTGTTGTGGTAAGGGATAGCTGGGGGTGATTTACGGTAGCCGAAATAATTTAGGTGATTCTGGTATAGTTTGTTATGATTTTAAGCTTTTTTTGTATTTTTAAAGTGATTGGGCTTAGTTTGTTGCTGTAAAGTGTAGTTGGGGGTGATTTTGGATAGCCGAAGTAATTTAGGTGAGTTTGGCATAGTTTCCTATGATTAGTAGCATTTTTTTGTAATTTAAAAGTGATTGGGTTTAGTTTGTTGTGGTAAGGGTTAGTTGGTGATGATTTAGAGTAGCCGAAGTAATTTAGGTGAGTCTGGCATAGTTTGCTATGGTTAGTAGCATTTTTTTGTAATTTAAAAGTGATTGGGTTTAGTTTGTTGTGGTAAGGGTTAGTTCGTGATGATTTATGGTAGCCGAAGTAATTTAGGTGAGTTTGGCATAGTTTGCTATGGTTACTAGCATTTTTTTGTAATTTAAAAGTGATTGGGTTTAGTTTGCTGTGATAATGGTTAGTTGGTGATGATTTAGAGTAGCCGAAGTAATTTAGGTGAGTTTGGCATAGTTTGCTATGGTTACTAGCATTTTTTTGTAATTTAAAAGTGATTGTGTTTAGTTTGTTGTGGTAAGGGTTAGTTGGTGATGATTTATGGTAGCCGAAGTAATTTAGGTGAGTTTGGCATAGTTTGCTATGGTTACTAGCATTTTGATGTAATTTAAAAGTGATTGGGTTTAGTTTGTTGTGGTAAGGGTTAGTTGGTGATGATTTAGAGTAGCCAAAATAATTTAGGTGAGTCTGGCATAGTTTGTTATGATTTGTACACCTTTTTTTGTAATTTTAAGATGATATGGTTTGGTTTGTTGTGGTAAGGGATAGTTGGGGGTGATTTACGGTAACCGAAGTAATTTAGGTGATTCTGGTATAGTTTGTTATGATTTTTAGCATTTTTTTGTAATTTTAAAGTGATTGGGCTTAGTTTGTTTCTGTAAAGTGTAGTTGGGGGTGATTTTTGATAGCCGAAGTAATTTAGGTGAGTTTGGCATAGTTTGCTATGGTTAGTAGAATTTTTTGTAATTTAAAAATGATTGGGTATACTTTGTTGTGGTAAGGGTTAGTTGGTGATGATTTATGGTAGCCGAAGTAATTTAGGAGAGTTTGGCATAGTTTGCTATGGTTACTAGCATTTTTTTGTAATTTAAAAGTGATTGGGTTTAGTTTGTTGTGGTAAGGGTTAGTTGGTGGTGATTTAGACTAGCCGAAGTAATTTAGGTGAGTCTGGCATAGTTTGTTATGATTTGTACACCTTTTTTTGTAATTTTAAGATGATATGGTTTGGTTTGTTGTGGTAAGGGATAGTTGGGGGCGATTTACGGTAGCCGAAGTAATTTAGGTGATTCTGGTATAATTTGTTATGATTTTTAGCATTTTTTTGTAATTTTAAAGTGGTTGGGCTTAGTTTGTTTCTGTAAAGTGTAGTTGGGGGTGATTTTTGATAGCCGAAGTAATTTAGGTGAGTTTGGCATAGTTTGCTATGGTTAGTAGCATTTTTTTGTAATTTAAAAGTGATTGGGTTTAGTTTGTTGTGGTAAGGGTTTTTTGGTGATGATTTAGAGTAGCCGAAGTAATTTAGGTGAGTCTGGCATAGTCTATATATATAAAGCGAAGTGTCCTCACTGACACACTCATCTACACATCTACACATCTACACATCTACACATCTACACATCTACACATCTACACATCTACACATGCACTGATTCACCGACAACCTACAGCCCAAACCGGGAGGGCTGGAGACTTGAAATTTTAGACACGGGTCTATCAAGGGCCGAGAATGAACGCTAATAAGGAGATTTTGCAAAATTCGGTCCGGTTCCTTTGTATTTAAATAAAAACCGAATAAAAACCGGTTAAAATAAGCAAAAAATGATCGGCTCGCGGAGACCGGGTTTTTTTTAGAAGCACGTGTCTAGCCAAAACAACTTCGACGTCGGGCGACCGGTTTACATTAAAAGCACTTTCACTTTCTGCGTTCCTGATCATACTTTTGCCGTACCTAGCGAGGCGCAGATATTTCAATTATAATTTTGATTTCAATTATAATGTCCCCGATCCGTGACTCATTTAAAAATTACCAAACCACTCCAAATTTAATCCGCCTACATTAAAAATCCTCAAATATCTCTTACCATTACAAACTTTACCAAATCAACCCCAAAAAATTCCCGAACTACGCCAAACTGACAAATTAGATCCGTTATCTTAAATCATCCCTTACCACCCCTTAGCAACCCCAAGTAACTCCAATTACTTTAAAATAAAACAAAATGACACAAACCATAGCAGACTATTCTCACACTCACACACATTATTTCGGCTACCAAAATTCACCCCCAACTACCCCTTACCGCCCCAAACTAAGCCCAATCACTTTAAAATTAGAAAAAATGCTACAAACAATAGCAAAACTATGCCAAACTCACCCAAATTACTTCGGCTATCATAAATCACCCCCAACTACCCCTTACCACCCCAAACTAAGCCCAATCATTTTAAAATTACAAAAAATGCCACAAACCATAGCAAACTATGCCAAACTCACCCAAATTACTTCGGCTACCATAAATCACCCCCAACTACCCCTTACCTCCCCAAACTAAGCGCAATCACTTTAAAATTACAAAAAATGTTACAAATCATACTAAACTATGCCAAACTCAACCAAATTACTTCGGTTACCATAAATCAACCCCCAACTACCCCTTACCACCCCAAACTAAACCAAATCACTTTAAAATTACAAAAAATGCCACAAACCATAGCAAACTATGCCAAACTCACCCAAATTACTTCGGCTATTATAAATCACCCCCAACTACCCCTTACCGCCCCAAACTAAGCCCACTCACTTTAAAATTACAAAAAATGATACAAACCATAGCAAACTATGCCAAAATCACCCAAATTACTACGGCTACCATAAATCACCCCCAACTACCCCTTACCACCACAAACTAAGCCCAATCACTTTAAAATTACAAAAAATGCTACAAACCATAGCAAACTATGCCAAACTCACCCAAATTACTTCGGCTATCCTAAATCACCCCCAACTACCCCTTACCACCCCAAACTAAGCCCAATCACTTTAAAATTACAAAAAATGCCACAAACCATAGCAAACTATGCCAAACTCACCCAAATTACTTCGGCTATTATAAATCACCCCCAACTACCCCTTACCGCCCCAAACTAAGCCCACTCACTTTAAAATTACAAAAAATGATACAAACCATAGCAAACTATGCCAAAATCACCCAAATTACTTCGGCTACCATAAATCACCCCCAACTACCCCTTACCACCACAAACTAAGCCAAATCACTTTAAAATTACAAAAAATGCCACAAACCATAGCAAACTATGCCAAACTCACCCAAATTAGTTCGGCTACCATAAATCACCCCCAACTACCCCTTACCGCCCCAAACTAAGCCCAATCACTTTAAAATTACAAAAAATGCCACAAACCATAGCAAACTATGCCAAACTCACCCAAATTACTTCGGCTATTATAAATCACCCCCAACTACTCCTTACCGCCCCAAACTAAGCCCAATCACTTTAAAATTAGAAAAAATGATACAAACCATAGCAAACTATGCCAAACTCACCCAAATTACTTCGGCTATTATAAATCACCCCCAACTACCCCTTACCGCCCCAAACTAAGCCCAATCACTTTAAAATTACAAAAAATGCTACAAACCATAGCAAACTATGCCAAAATCACCCAAATTACTTGGGCTACCATAAATCATCCCCAACTACCCCTTACCACCCCAAACTAAGCTAAATCACTTTAAAATTACAAAAAATGATACAAACCATAGCAAACTATGCCAAACTCACCCAAATTACTTCGGCTACCATAAATCACCCCCAACTACCCCTTACCTCCACAAACTAAGCCAAATCACTTTAAAATTACAAAAAATGATACAAACCATAGCAAACTATGCCAAACTCACCTAAATTACTTCGGTTACCATAAATTAATAATCATTTTCAATCAAAATCTTCCATTTGGTTGTGTCATTTATAAATGCCTTATCGTATTAAATCATAAAATATTAATAAATATCTGCACATAAAACATATTGTTTCGACTAACAGACGTTATTCTGAATACTAAATTTGCTAATACCAATTTTGATTTTCTTCCACTTTCCAATAATTATTTGTTCCAGTTGAGATGCAAACATAAACGTATTTCTGAATTGCAACACGCTGACGGGGCAAGCCCTACCTTCTCAACATGCGTGAATTTGTATAAACAGCTCTATGGTTTTTAACTTTAAAGCGGTATAAACGCGGTGTAAACCCTAGATTTTCGTGAAAATATCTGAAAATTTTGAAATTCTGCAATTGAATTACAGAACTATTGTTGTGTTCGATAGTAAATTTATATTTGGAGTGGCACTGCCAACTCTGCCACCCCTGACGAGCCCCTTGCTGAATACTCTCCTTCCAGGGAAACTTTTGACATCAACGGCAAAATAATTTAGGGCGCCTGAATGTGAAAATATCACTGTGTAATAAGTTCAGACTGACGTGGAACACTTGAAATTTCGGTATTCGTTTGTAATTCGTCACAGGTCCATGAAGGAATGCATGTTAATGTAAACAAGTGTTAGTTTGTCGGAAAGGCCGAATAAGATTTTTAACATTCCCGTCAAAATATTTATTTACTTTAGAATGTTAATTTCTTAAATTCATTTCGTGAAAATTATGACGGGCCATACGAGTACACCTGTGCGAGTATTATTTGGTACATACAAATTAATCTCTTTTGTTATCCAAATTGTTTTTATACGCACTAGGCACGTGCACCTCATATAATTGTGAAAATTGCTGCTTCAGCGTCTGGAACGCTGGTATTCAACGTCGCCAAGGTCGAGGCGACGCATCGGTATTCGAAGTTCTATCGCTATTAAATAAATTATTTTATTCCCGATATTCCCGATTTGTTCTTGCCGTTAACCACAACTCTCCCCAATCGATTTTCGAAAAATTTCCAGCGTCGGACCGGACTTCACTTATTATCGTACGCTAATTTTTACGTTCAGTTAATGATAGTGGTGTATTTGTTCTTCACCAAACCTGCTCCGGGCAAAATCCGAAATTTTCACTGACATCATACGCTTAAGTATTGTGTACTTATACACGATTTACACTATTTATTTTACGTACATTGCGTTCATTAATGGTTCTGCATTATTTATAACTAAGATGGAGCAGTTTGAAAATCTAATAGTAAGCGGAGAACAAATACCACCATGTATAATTCCCGTGAAAAGTGATGGAAATAGTCTTTTTTACTATTTTTCCTATTGCATTTTTAATACCGGAAATAGAGCTCAAGAGGTTCGCACTTTAATTCTTCATTTTAAAATTACCAAAATTTTTGTAAAATTTACCTGAATACGTTAAACACCCCAAACATAACGCACCATTCCAAACTATCCCTAAAAGTCATACACTTACCATTCAAAACTACTCCAGGTCAACCCATAATTAAAAAAAAATTACGAATTCTAAGCAAACTACGCCAAACTCGCATAAATGACTTCGAATTCCCCTAAATCACCCCAACCACTTCTTACCAAGCCAACCAAAGCCCAATCACATTATAATTACCAAAAATTTCGTTTAATCCGCCAAAGCTAAACCCTGCCAACCATCAATAACCATTCCAAACAATCCTCAAAGAAACCCATATCATCCGAAACAACCCCAAATCAACCTAATATTTTTGCATTTTTTTGAACCATAGCAAATCACGCCAAATTAACATAAATAACTTCGACTTTTTTTATACATAATTCCCAAATACTTCGTTTTTATGGTGTGAAATTTTGTATTTATATATTTCAACATTGTCTTTAACGTTGTCAGAGAACTAAATGGGAATAATTTGGAATAATTTAGCTTCTCTGTCAACTCTCCTTCTCTTGAAACTTTTGAAAACAACGACAAAATTATTTGGGGCACCTGGATTTGAAAATATCACTCTGTGTAATAAGTTCAGACTGACTAGAGTGAAAAGAAAGGAGCTTGCACCCAGAAACGAAATTAAATGGAACACTTGAAGTTGCAATATTTGTTTGTAATTCGTCACAAGTCCATGAAGGAATGCGTGTTAATGTAAACAAATGTGAGTTTATTGGAGATGCCGAATAAGATTTTTACATTATTGAAGCAGCTTGAGCCTGCCACGTCAAGGGCAAGGTCACAAACGTGAAAAGGCGATGCTCGATTTGGTTTTATTCAATATCTATGCAGAAATTCGCACATTCCAAGCATTGGATAAGCCTTTCTTATCGTTTCTTAGAATTCGAGAATTGCTGGTTCAGCGTGTGGAGCAGTACTCGATCGCGGTGTTTAATTTTAACACAACTACAATTGTGAAAATTGCTGCTCCAGCGTCGGAAACTGTTCGCAAAGTCGCCAAATTCGATGAAGCGACGCATCAGTGTTCGAACGTCTACCACTATCAAATAAAGTATTTTAATTTAACATTTGATCCTCGCGTTAACCAAATCTGCCCCCAATCAATTTTCGAAAAATTACCAGCGTCGAACCGGACTCCACTTATATTTGTACGCTAATTTTTACGTTCAGTTAATGGTAGTGGTGTATTTGTTTTTCACCAAATTTGCCCTGGCTGAAATCCGAAATTTTCACCGTTGTATGTACCAGACATCACTGACATTCATACCCTTAATAATTATGTGCTTATACACGTTTTACACTATTTATTTTACGTACAATGTGTTCATTATTGCTTTACATCATTTATAACTAAGATGGAGAAGTTTGAAAATCTAGCGATGTACAATTACCACACCGTATTATGAAAGGTGATGGAAATTGTCTTTTTTAATATCTATGGTATTGGTATTGATATTTTAATACTGGAACGGGAGCACAAGAGGTTCGCACTTTAATTGTTCAACAAGTTTGTGTTAATGGTAACAAGTGTGAGTTCGTCGGAGAAGCCGAATAAGATTTTTACATCCACCATATTCCCGTCAAAATATTTATTTATTTTATATAGAATGTTAATTTTGCCGTTAACCAAATTTGCTCCCAATCACCATCGTCGTACCGGACCGTTCAGTTAATGATAATGTTGTTTTTATTTTTCACCAAATCTGCCTCGGCTGAAATCCAAAATTTACAGCGTTGGATCAGACTTTACTGAAATTGATACGCGTTTTACACTATTTATTTTACGTAAATACATTGTGTTCATTATTGCTTTACATCCTTTATAACTAAGATGGACAAGTTTGAAAATCTAGCGATGCACAAATACCACCAAATACCACATTTTGCCACATACCAAAATTTTAATACTGGAAAGGGAGCTCAAAAGGTTCGCACTGTAATTGTCCAACCAGTTGCGGCCAGGTTTTAATAATTTTTGTGCAGTTTAGAAGAAGATAATTATGCTGAAGTGTTTGTTTATTCTGAAGATAAGTCAAAATCATCTACATACTGTTCTGTTTGTGAGTTGACTGCAGCAAAAGGAATGGTTCCATTGTGTTTTCAATTTTATCATAACATGATCAGCTAATTTGTAAACTTCGATTTCCCCGAAAATTATCTAAAGTTAATTTCGATTTCCTGGAATCGCTTATAGAACAACTGCGTCTTTGCCTAAAGAGTCTATTCAAGATTTTTCATCTCAGATATCAACCAAGGTATCCTCTTTGTCCAAATCATATTGAAGTACCCGGTCCTGACAACGAAGGTTAATTTCAACAAATTTGTTTATTTTGTGATTGAAAAAGTAGAGGATTCTTGTTTAATTGTATTATAATGTCGATTAGTCAACATCACCACTTTAGTCAACACTGCGTTTATTTAATCTACGTCCGGGCAACGCCGGGTACATTCAGCTAGTTTCTTATAATTTGTACACCTTTTTTTGTAATTTTAAGATGATATGGTTTGGTTTGTTGTGGTAAGGGATAGTTGGGGGTGATTTACGGTAGCCGAAGTAATTTAGGTGATTCTGGTATAGTTTGTTATGATTTTTAGAATTTTTTTGTAATTTTAAAGTGATTGGGCTTAGTTTGTTTCTGTAAAGTGTAGATGGGGGTGATTTTTGATAGCCGAAGTAATTTAGGTGAGTTTGGCATAGTTTGCTATGGTTACTAGCATTTTGATGTAATTTAAAAGTGATTGGGTTTAGTTTGTTGTGGTAAGGGTTAGTTGGTGATGATTTAGAGTAGCCGAAGTAATTTAGGTGAGTCTGGCATAGTTTGTTATAATTTGTACACCTTTTTTTGTAATTTTAAGATGATATGGTTTGGTTTGTTGTGGTAAGGGATAGTTGGGGGTGATTTACGGTAGCCGAAGTAATTTAGGTGATTCTGGTATAGTTTGTTATGATTTTTAGCATTTTTTTGTAATTTTAAAGTGATTGGGCTTAGTTTATTTCTGTAAAGTGTAGTTGGGGGTGATTTTTGATAGCCGAAGTAATTTAGGTGAGATTGGCATAGTTTGCTATGGTTAGTAGAATTTTTTGTAATTTAAAAATGATTGGGTATACTTTGTTGTGGTAAGGGTTAGTTGGTGATGATTTATGGTAGCCGAAGTAATTTAGGAGAGTTTGGCATAGTTTGCTATGGTTACTAGCATTTTTTTGTAATTTAAAAGTGATTGGGTTTAGTTTGTTGTGGTAAGGGTTAGTTGGTGGTGATTTAGACTAGCCGAAGTAATTTAGGTGAGTCTGGCATAGTTTGTTATGATTTTTAACATTTTTTTGTAATTTTAAAGTTATTGGGCTTAGTTTGTTGCTGTAAACTGTAGTTGGGGGTGATTTTTGATAGCCGAAGTAATTTAGGTGAGTTTGGCATAGTTTGCTATGGTTAGAAGCATTTTTTTGTAATTTAAAAGTGATTGGGTTTAGGTTGTTGTGGTAAGGGTTAGTTGGTGATGATTTATGGTAGCCGAAGTAATTTAGGTGAGTTTGGCATAGTTTGCTATGGTTACTAGCATTTTGATGTAATTTAAAAGTGATTGGGTTTAGTTTGTTGTGGTAAGGGTTAGTTGGTGATGATTTAGAATAGCCAAAATAATTTAGGTGAGTCTGGCATAGTTTGTTATGATTTGTACACCTTTTTTTGTAATTTTAAGATGATATGGTTTGGTTTGTTGTGGTAAGGAATAGTTGGGGGTGATTTACGGTCCCCGAAGTAATTTAGGTGATTCTGGTATAGTTTGTTATGATTTTTAGCATTTTTTTGTAATTTTAAAGTGATTGGGCTTAGTTTGTTTCTGTAAAGTGTAGTTGGGGGTGATTTTTGATAGCCGAAGTAATTTAGGTGAGTTTGGCATAGTTTGCTATAGTTAGTAGAATTTTTTGTAATTTAAAAATCATTGGGTATACTTTGTTGTGGTAAGGGTTAGTTGGTGATGATTTATGGTAGCCGAAGTAATTTAGGAGAGTTTGGCATAGTTTGCTATGGTTACTAGCATTTTTTTGTAATTTAAAAGTGATTGGGTTTAGTTTGTTGTGGTAAGGGTTAGTTGGTGGTGATTTAGACTAGCCGAAGTAATTTAGGTGAGTCTGGCATAGTTTGTTATGATTTGTACACCTTTTTTTGTAATTTTAAGATGATATGGTTTGGTTTGTTGTGGTAAGGGATAGTTGGGGGTGATTTACGGTAGCCGAAGTAATTTAGGTGATTTTGGTATAATTTGTTATGATTTTTAGCATTTTTTTGTAATTTTAAAGTGGTTGGGCTTAGTTTGTTTCTGTAAAGTGTAGCTGGGGGTGATTTTTGATAGCCGAAGTAATTTAGGTGAGTTTGGCATAGTTTGCTATGGTTAGTAGCATTTTTTTGTAATTTAAAAGTGATTGGGTTTAGTTTGTTGTAGTAAGGGTTTTTTGGTGATGATTTAGTGTAGCCGAAGTAATTTAGGTGAGTCTGGCATAGTTTGTTAAAATTTGTACACCTTTTTTTGTAATTTTAAGATGATATGGTGTGGTTTGTTGTGGTAAGGGATAGTTGGGGGTGATTTACGGTAGCCGAAGTAATTTAGGTGATTCTGGTATAGTTTGTTATGATTTTTAGCATTTTTTGTAATTTTAAAGTGATTGGGCTTAGTTTGTTTCTGTAAAGTGTAGATGGGGGTGATTTTTGATAGCCGAAGTAATTTAGGTGAGTTTGGCATAGTTTGCTATGGTTACTAGCATTTTTTTGTAATATAAAAGTTATTGGGTTTAGTTTGTTGTGGTAAGGGTTAGTTGGTGATGATTTAGAGTAGCCCAAGTAATTTAGGTGAGTCTGGCATAGTTTGTTATGATTTGTACAACTTTTTTTTTAATTTTAAGATGATAAGGTTTGGTTTGTTGTGGTAAGGGATAGTAGGGGGTGATTTACGGTAGCCGAAGTAATATAGGTGATTCTGGTATAGTTTGTTATGATTTTTAACATTTTTTTGTAATTTTAAAGTGATTGGGCTTAGTTTGTTTCTGTAAAGTGTAGTTGGGGGTGATTTTTGATAGCCGAAGTTATTTAGGTGAGTTTGGCATAGTTTGCTATGGTTAGTAGCATTTTTTTGTAATTTAAAAGTGATTGGGTTTAGTTTGTTGTGGTAAGGGTTATTTGGTGATGATTTAGAGTAGCCGAAGTAATTTAGGAGAGTCTGGCATAGTTTGTTATAATTTGTACACCTTTTTTTGTAATTTAGAGATGATATGGTTTGGTTTGTTGTGGTAAGGGATAGTTAGGGGTGATTTACGGTAGCCGAAGTAATTTAGGTGATTCTGGCATAGTTTGTTATGATTTTTAGCATTTTTTTGTAATTTTAAAGTGATTGGGCTTAGTTTGTTGCTGTAAAGTGTAGTTGGGGGTGATTTTTGATACCCGAAGTAATTTAGGTGAGTTTGGAATAGTTTGCTATGGTTAGTAGCATTTTTTTGTAATTTAAAAGTGATTGGGTTTAGTTTGTTGTGGTAAGGGTTAGTTGGTGATGATTTATGGTAGCCGAAGTAATTTAGGTAAGTTTGGCATAATTTGCTATGGTTACTAGCATTTTTTTGTAATTTAAAAGTGATTGGGTTTAGTTTGTTGTGGTAAGGGTTAGTTGGTGATGATTTAGAGTAGCCGAAGTAATTTAGGTGAGTCTGGCATAGTTTGTTATGATTTGTACACCTTTTTTTGTAATTTTAAGATGATATCGTTTGGTTTGTTGTGGTAAGGGATAGTTCTGGGTGATTTACGGTAGCCGAAGTAATTTAGGTGATTCTGGTATAATTTGTTATGATTTTTAACATTTTTTTGTAATTTTAAAGTTACTGGGCTTAGTTTGTTGCTGTAAAGTGTAGTTGGGGGTGATTTTTGATAGCCGAAGTTATTTAGGTGAGTTTGGCATAGTTTGCTATGGTTAGAAGCATTTTTTTGTAATTTAAAAGTGATTGGGTTTAGTTTGTTGTGGTAAGGGTTAGTTGGTGATGATTTATGGTAGCCGAAGTAATTTAGGTGGGTTTGGCAGAGTTTGCTATGGTTACTAGCATTTTGATGTAATTTAAAAGTGATTGGGTTTAGTTTGTTGTGGTAAGGGTTAGTTGGTGATGATTTAGAGTAGCCAAAATAATTTAGGTGAGTCTGGCATAGTTTGTTATGATTTGTACACCTTTATTTGTAATTTTAAGATGATATGGTTTGGTTTGTTGTGGTAAGGGATAGTTGGTGATGATTTAGAGTAGCCGAAGTAATTTAGGTGATTCTGGTATAGTTTGTTATGATTTTTAGCATTTTTTTGTAATTTTAAAGTGATTGGGCTTAGTTTGTTTCTGTAAAGTGTAGTTGGGGGTGATTTTTGATAGCCGAAGTTATTTAGGTGAGTTTGGCATAGTTTGCTATGGTTTGTATCATTTTTTGTAATTTTAAAGTGAGTGGGCTTAGTTTGGGGCGGTAAGGGGTAGTTGAGGGTGATTTATAATAGCCGAAGTAATTTGGGTGAGTTTGGCATAGTTTGCTATGGTTTGTGGCATTTTTTGTAATTTTAAAGTGATTGGGCTTAGTTTGGGGTGGTAAGGGGTAGTTGGGGGTGATTTAGGATAGCCGAAGTAATTTGGGTGAGTTTGGCATAGTTTGCTATGGTTTGTAGCATTTTTTGTAATTTTAAAGTGATTGGGCTTAGTTTGTGGTGGTAAGGGGTAGTTGGGGGTGATTTATGGTAGCCGTAGTAATTTGGGTGATTTTGGCATAGTTTGCTATGGTTTGTATCATTTTTTGTAATTTTAAAGTGAGTGGGCTTAGTTTGGGGCGGTAAGGGGTAGTTGGGGGTGATTTATAATAGCCAAAGTAATTTGGGTGAGTTTGGCATAGTTTGCTATGGTTTGTGGCATTTTTTGTAATTTTAAAGTGATTGGGCTTAGTTTGGGGTGGTAAGGGGTAGTTGGGGGTGATTTAGGATAGCCGAAGTAATTTGGGTGAGTTTGGCATAGTTTGCTATGGTTTGTAGCATTTTTTGTAATTTTAAAGTGATTGGGCTTAGTTTGTGGTGGTAAGGGGTAGTTGGGGATGATTTATGGTAGCCGTAGTAATTTGGGTGATTGTGGCATAGTTTGCTATGGTTTGTATCATTTTTTGTAATTTTAAAGTGAGTGGGCTTAGTTTGGGGCGGTAAGGGGTAGTTGGGGGTGATTTATAATAGCCGAAGTAATTTGGGTGAGTTTGGCATAGTTTGCTATGGTTTGTGGCATTTTTTGTAATTTTAAAGTGATTGGGCTTAGTTTGAGGTGGTAAGGGGTAGTTGGGGGTGATTTATGATAGCCGAAGTAATTTGGGTGAGTTTGGCATAGTTTGCTATGGTTTCTAGCATTTTTTGTAATTTTAAAGTGATTTGGTTTAGTTTGGGGTGGTAAGGGGTAGTTGGGGGTTGATTTATGGTAACCGAAGTAATTTGGTTGAGTTTGGCATAGTTTAGTATGATTTGTAACATTTTTTGTAATTTTAAAGTGATTGCGCTTAGTTTGGGGTGGTAAGGGGTAGTTGGGGGTGATTTATGGTAGCCGAAGTAATTTGGGTGAGTTTGGCATAGTTTTGCTATGGTTTGTGGCATTTTTTGTAATTTTAAAGTGATTGGGCTTAGTTTGGGGTGGTAAGGGGTAGTTGGGGGTGATTTATGATAGCCGAAGTAATTTGGGTGAGTTTGGCATAGTTTTGCTATTGTTTGTAGCATTTTTTCTAATTTTAAAGTGATTGGGCTTAGTTTGGGGTGGTAAGGGGTAGTTGGGGGTGAATTTTGGTAGCCGAAATAATGTGTGTGAGTGTGAGAATAGTCTGCTATGGTTTGTGTCATTTTGTTTTATTTTAAAGTGATTGGAGTTACTTGGGGTTGCTAAGGGGTGGTAAGGGATGATTTAAGATAACGGATCTAATTTGTCAGTTTGGCGTAGTTCGGGAATTTTTTGGGGTTGATTTGGTAAAGTTTGCAATGGTAAGAGATATTTGAGGATTTTTAATGTAGGCGGATTAAATTTGGAGTGGTTTGGTAATTTTTAAATGAGTCACGGATCGGGGACATTATAATTGAAATCAAAATTATAATTGAAATATCTGCGCCTCGCTAGGTACGGCAAAAGTATGATCAGGAACGCAGAAAGTGAAAGTGCTTTTAATGTAAACCGGTCGCCCGACGTCGAAGTTGTTTTGGCTAGACACGTGCTTCTAAAAAAAACCCGGTCTCCGCGAGCCGATCATTTTTTGCTTATTTTAACCGGTTTTTATTCGGTTTTTATTTAAATACAAAGGAACCGGACCGAATTTTGCAAAATCTCCTTATTAGCGTTCATTCTCGGCCCTTGATAGACCCGTGTCTAAAATTTCAAGTCTCCAGCCCTCCCGGTTTGGGCTGTAGGTTGTCGGTGAATCAGTGAATGTGTAGATGTGTAGATGAGTGTGTCAGTGAGGACACTTCGCTTTATATATATAGATATATTATTCTGTTCTCATTTTGAGATCGCTTCTTTGTAAACAATATTGGCAGCTTTATTATCCGGTGCCAATATAACCAAAGAAGATGGATTACTCACTCTTGAGCATGCCACATACAACTGCCCATGCGAAAAACAATCCCCCCTCAGATCGATCCCTGCTTCTTTTAAAGACTGTCCCTGAGATTTATTTATCGTCATTGCAAAACAAACCTTCACAGGGAATTGCAATCTTTTAAATTCAAAGGGGTAATCCGATGGAATGAGCGGGATTCGGGGGATGAATACAGACTCGCCCTGCGCACAACCAGTAAATATACTTGCTTCAATTACGTTTTGGTACAGTTTCGTGATCTGAAGCCTTGTACCATTGCAAAGTTTGGGCGGTTTCAAGTTACGCAGCAACATTATAGGAGTGCCAATCTTCAATTTGAGCTTATGGACAGGCATTCCAGGAGGATTTAAAGAATTCAAAAATTCCACCGGATAATTGACGGCTTCATCATTATTCCATACCGAGTCGACAGATTTGTATGTCAACTCTTCACTCTCAAAGCCATCAAGGATAATATTATTTAATTCATTAGCACTATCATTTTTCGGTGATAAAATGGCTCGTTCTCGCAACCAGGACATAGATTTATCTTTCAAATTTCGAATATCCGGATAAATCTTATCTATTAAATCGGCAACACTTTGAACCACCGTTGCTAGGCTTGACGAAATTTCAATTTTGCCATCTATTTCTGGCGTATACCTCTTAGGTATACTCGCATGTTTTTAGATAATGAAATTTTTTGTATTTTGGGCCACAAATAGGACGATTTCAAGCAAGCATTAACTTCATCAGCCCGAGTTCCTCTCGGTACAACAGGCAGCGTTTGTCTGAAATCTCCTGCTAATACAACGGTAACTTTTCCCACAATCGAAACATTATTTCTAATGTCTCTTAATGTACGGTCAAGAGCCTCAACTGCTTTTTTGTGCGCCATGGTACATTCGTCCCACACAATTAGGCTGCAGTCATAAAGCAATCGAGCGACGTCGCTTTGTTTTGATATGTTGCATAACGGATTATCTGTGGAGTTTAAATTTAGGGGCAATTTAAAAACAGAATGGGCAGTTCTACCACCCTGTAACAAAGTTGCTGCAATTCCCGAAGAGGCCACCGCGATAGCAATTTTATTGGAACTGCGTATTTTCGATAATAACAAATTTATAAGGAATGTTTTTCCTGTACCCCCAGGTGCATCTAAAAAGAAAACTTTGCCGTAGTCTAAGTTTTCTAAAATTTCTAAGTAAACCTGTTTCTGTTCACTTGTAAGTAAAGGTTCGTTTTCTTCGACCGTTTGTAATAAAACTTCAATATCGTAGTTCTTTTCTCTAATATAAACCAAATTTTCCGTAATCTCGTTGGTATAGCGTTTCGGTTGCGGCAATCCAAAATGAGTTAAGGGTTGATCACCGATTGTTAGAATAACATCTTCTAAAAGAATCAATGCCTTGTTGTACACCTCCGTTTTGGCATGTAATTCTTCAACTGCCAGCTCTCTGGCCACCCTTCTGAGAATATCCTCGGACAAACTGTCTTTGTATTTCTCCCAAAGCTTCAATGGGTCGGATACATGACAAAACACTAACATTATTGCAAACAATTCTCTCAGTTTCATCGGTGATTCTGAGATAGTAGCATCTTCTAGTGTGTTTTCCCAATGTTTGTCATCTTCCAACAATCCCAGGGCTTTACATGCGGATTGAAAAGTAGAATGTACTACGCCATTAACCGTCCTAAGACTTAAGAAAGAAGTAGGTCCACGAACCTCATGCAATAGTAGGCGAAGGTAGTAACACTCGGCATTATTGGGATGTACTGTATAAACCCTTCCAAGGACGTTATCTTTTTTTACACCCGGATATTCATCAATATTTTTTCATAGCTTTCTACGTTGAAATTTATTCTTGTTCCACGTATAATATGAAGGCACTTCGTGGTAAAAAAGGGTTTTGGCAAAATCGTCGTTTCTGCATAAATCAAAAAAGGCTATTAATGTGGTTTTTGGAGGGTTATTGACCCTATCCAAAAGATTGTCTTCATTAAAATAGATTCTCTGTCCATTTTCCAAATGGACGGAAAGATGAACAACAGGAGGAAACCTTTCGTGAATGGGAAAACATAGAATGCGCCAAACAGCTTCCGAAGTGCTTATATATCTTCCCGTTTTATAGATTACCACCTAGTTCATTTTGTAGTGCAAAGGCCGCCTGATCGCTGCCTTTATTAACGTATTTGCAGATATATTTGATAGATTTGACAGAATTGCAGTACTCTACGTTAATATGTGCATTAAAAGTGCGAGACAGGACCGGATTAAACGGTACAACCCACCGGTTGTCGAGTTGTTTGCCTTTAATTTCAACAGTGAACCCACCATCTTGCGGTGATCTTCGTCGGTACTTAGGATAACCATCCTCACCTGTCTGTGTATCTCTTATTAATTGTCGAGGATACTTCTTTGAACAGATTCCATCAATCATACACGGAGAATCTCTATTTATGTTACCGCACGGTCCATGAATCATATTGGATTTAATTATTTCGTGAAGAATCGGATCGTCTTCGGGAGACGGAATTTCTGCACAAATCACGTCATCTATTTTATCAGCACAAATTCGGTTTTCCAACCATAGCAAAATATGTACATGCGGAAGTCCTCGTTTCTGCCATTCTACGGAATACATGTAACAGCGATCGCGTCCAAATATTTGAGCCTTGGTTAATAGGTTCATCATTGTTCTCACTTTCAGACGAAAGAATGACGTCATGTCGATCATGCGGCTGTTGTTCGAACAATAATACATCTGTAATATCTTTCCACTTTGGGTTACACGTAAAAGTAATAAATAAATCTGGACGGCCGTAGTGGCGTACGTATGTCAACGCGTCTTGGGTACGTTCATGCATATACCTGGGTCCTCCAGTGAAAGTTGAAGGCAGAATTACTAATCGACCTAACTCTGCAGCATTGGCATCAGCCTTTTTAATTGCATCTTGTAAATAAACGTAATTTTCCGCCCTTAATTTTGTTTGATTATTCTTGATAAAATTTAATCTTTCTGTTTCGATTTTTGCATACATGTCAACTAAAAATTGACTTAGTAAGCTTCGGTAACAGAGAAGATGATTAATTTTGTTCTGTCTAATCATAATGCGAAAAGCATAGAAATTTGCTGCCGAAACGGTTTAATTTAAAGGCATCTTTGAAACAGGGTCAGTTTGAGGTACTGCTATGGAATAACCATCCTCACCTCTACAAAACATTAAGGGATATTGCAACGCGTCGTATGCTCTGTTCAACTCACTTATTCGTTGTAACTTGTCATCGCGACTGTGCAACACAATGTCTCTTTTTTCAAATATCTGACCTTCCATTACTATAGCAATTTCATTGGCGATAGGATTATTGTAACGACCTCGATGAGCGTTTATGGGTTTTCTTTCGGCATGTATGACTACACGGAAATTTTCTGTATTTTGTGGAATATTTTCTATGGCAGCTTTAAAATCTCTAACGTATGTGTTATTCTCGTGAAGCATCTTTTGTAGTTGCGCCACCAAAGCATTATTTACATCAGTAAAATTCCGACACCTAAGAGTTGTTTCTTTCTCGTCTTCTCCCACAAAATATATCTGAAGGAACTTAGGTTCTTCGTTAGTATTAGGTGGCAACAAACTCCCAGCTAAATGGTACACCTGACCTTGAACTTTAAATGTGGGCCTAAAGCTACCTTCAGAAACCTCTTTAGCCGCAAAGGATGTCATTTGAAAACAACCGTTATATTTCCTAATAGAATTTAGAAAATGTTTTGATTTCGGATGTAAAAAGGACAAAAGACTCCTTATAGGTTCAGGTTGTTGTTCGAATGGTGTTAATTGCACCTTTCCATTGTTGCAACACATGCCAGGTGTCTCCCCCTTCCATTTGAGGGCTTTGCACCATTGGCATATTATGCACATTTCACCCAATTGTATAGTTTTTTCTGCTTCGTATGCAATACATGGGTCATATTGGAATGCAGAATCAGCCTTTTGCGTCCAAGAAAGTGTCCTTCGTTGAATTCTTTTTTCGTTGCGTGGATCATAACGCGCAACAGCGTTTCTGTTAACCTCTGGGTGCTGTTGTGTATATCTACGAACGGCAGCTCTATGACCTTCGGGATGTTCTTGCGCATGTTTCGCTACAGCAACTCTGTTAACTTCCGGATGTTCTTGCGCATATTTCGCCACAGCAGCTCTATTAACTTCCGGATGTTGTTGCGCATATTTCGCAACAGCAGCTCTTTTAACTTCCGGATGTTCTTGCGCATATTTCGCAACAGCAGCTCTATTAACTTCCGGATGTTTTTGCGCATATTTCGCAACAGCAGCTCTTTTAACTTCCGGATGTTCTTGCGCATATTTCGCAACGGCAGCTCTATTAACTTCCGGATGTTTTTGGGCATATTTCGCTACAGCAGCTCTATGAACTTCTGGATTTTTTTTTGCGTATTTTACTGAAGCAGCCTTCTTTTGCTCTTTATTTTTTGATGTATATTTCACTGCAGCAATTTTTAGTTGGGTGTTTCTAGTTCTGTTTGAAACACGCGCACGGCGTTTCCTTTTATTTGATGTCTGAGAAGAATTATCTTGAATAGACTCTTCAGACGAAGACGCAATTTGGGAATGTTCTATAAGTCGTGGCACGGGAACTGATTCAAGGACATCGAAATGACCGTTAGATAAATTTCCGGAAAATCTAAGTTTACGAATTGACTGATTATGTTCACCAAATTGCGCATAAAAACTACCGTTATGATATACTTGAAAACAAAATGGAAACATTTCTCCTGCTGCAGTCAACTCACAAACAGAACCATATGTAGATAATTTTGACATATCTTCAGAATAAACAAACTGGTCAGCATAATTATTCCCTTCTCGGTTGCACGATAATAATTGAAACCTTGCCCAATTGGCCGCAACGTGTTGAACAATTAAAGTGCGAACCTCTTGAGCTCTATTTACGGTGTTAAAGATGCAATAGGAAAGAGAGTAAAATAGACAATTTCCATCACCTTTCACGGGAAATACACGGTGTGGTATTTGTACTCCGTTTACTATTAGAATTTCAAACTGCTCCATCTTACTTATAAACAATAGATTAGAGCAATAATGAACGCAATGTAAAAAAACTGAAAAACTAAAAATTCAAAAAATAAATGGTGTAAAATGTTTATATGAACAGAATACTTAAGCGTGTGAAGTGCGAGTGAAGTCCGGTCCAACGTTACAAATTTTCTGATTTCAGCCTGGGCAAATTTGATGAAGAACAAATCACTAACACTATCACTCTCACCAACGGAACTTAAAAATAAGCGAAAGCTAAGTAAAAAAGAGTCTGGTCCGACAGTGAAAATGTTTCGAAAATCGGTTTTGGGCAGATTTGGTTAACGCGAACAACGTTAAATTAAAATGCTTTATTCGATACCGATACAACTTCGAATACTGACGCGCTGTCGATCTTGGCGACGTTGACCATGGGATGGAGTACTTACTGTTCCAGGCGCTGAAGCAGCAATTTTATTAGTTGCACGTGCCTTCTATTTCGTATTAATTACGTATTAAAACGGAACAATTCGGGTAGCAAAACAAATTTATTTCTATGTAACATACCCGTCATACATAAATTTCCGATAACATCGATTGATGTAAGATTATGTATCATGTCATTTATTGCAATGGTAGTTGCAATAAATGTTTGTTAGATTGTCTTAGTAAGTTTCGGCCCGTCTCGTCCCATGAAGAATATAATTATAATATTTAATCATACATATTATACGGCATTAAGTATCTGCCACGATTTCCAGAAAACGGCTAATTCAGCAAAAGGCGACGAATACGCAACCACTTGGGATTTCAAGTGGATTGTCGATGTTGACGATCGGCCCAGGCGGAAGTACTTATAACCAAGACCTCTAATTACTGTACACATCGACCATTAAATATATTTTATATTATATTTTACGAATAATTATTTTTATTTTAAGCTCCAATATTTAGGGATAATACATATTGTTGTTTGCTTCTAATATCATTACGTCATTAATTCACATAGTAGTTGTTTTATTTTTAAGAACCGCGATCCAATAATGCTCCACACGCTGTACCCTTTATAATTAAAAATCGTTTCAGACGCTGAAGCAGCAATTTTCACAATATCAAAACAAATGGATCATCGCCTTTTTACTTTTGTTACTTTGCCCTTGACCTGGCAGGCTCCAGCTGCTTCAATAAAGTAAAAATCTTATTTGGCCTCTCCGACGAACTCACACTTGTTTACATTAACACGCATTTTTTTCGTGGACCTGTGACGAATTACAAACAAAGATCGCAACTTCAAGTGTTCCATTTAAATTCGTTTCTGGGTGCAAGCTGCTTTTTTTTCACTCTAGTCAATCTGAACTTATTACACAGAGTGATATTTTCAAATCCAGGCGCCCTTAATAATTTTGTCGTAGATTTCAAAAGTTTCCCGAGAAGGAGAGAAGCAAAATTATTCCAAATTCTTCCCATTTAGTTCTCTGACAACGTTAAAGACAACATTGAAATATATAGATACAAAATTTCACACCATAATACGGAAGTATTTAGGAATTATGTAAAAAAAAAGCCGAAATTATTTATGTGAATTTGGCGTGATTTGTTAGGGTTCGTGGCATTTGTTTGTAATATTATGTTTATTTAGGATAGGTTTGGATGTTAAGAGTTTCTTTAGGGATTATTTGGAATCGTTATTGATGGTTGGCGGTGTTTAGCTTTTGCGGGTTAAACTTGCGTAATTTTTAACGGGTAAAATTTTAATATGATTGGGATCATTTTGGGTTGGTAAGAGGTGATTGGGGTGATTCAAGGGAAGCTGAAGTAATTTATGTGAGTTTGGCATAGTTTGCTTGGAGTTCGTACATTTTTTTTAAATTTTGGGTTGATTTGGGGTGGTTTTATACGTTATGTTTGGGAGTGTTTAACGTAGACAGGTAAAATTTACAGAAATTTTGGTAATTAAAAATGAACAATTAAAGTCCATCATTTTTAACGGGAATTATACTGTGTGGTATTTGTAATCCGCTTACTATTAGATTTTCAAACTGTTCCATGTTAGTTATAAATAACATAGAACAACAATGAACACAATGTACGTAAAATAAATAGTGTACACGTGTATAAGCATAAAATACTTATGCGTATGAATTCAAAAAAACAAATACACCACTATCATTAACTGAACGTAAAAATAAGTGTAAGAATGTTAGTGGAGTCGGGGGTCCATCGCTGAAAATGTTTCTACAATCGGTTTCGCGCAGATTTGGTTAACGTGAGAAATGTTAAATTAAAATGTTTTATTTGATACCGATACAACTTCGAATACTGAAGCGCTGTCGATCTTGGAAAGATTGACCGTGCGACGGTAGTACTGTTCCAGCCACTGAAGCAGCAATTTTCACAATTTTATTACGTGTACGTAACTTCTATTGGTAAATGTAACAATCTGGGTAGCAAAACAGATTCATTTGTATGTACCAACGTAAACGTAAACGTCAATTGATGCATGATGACATGACATCCAAGAAGTCCAATGAGGAAGATAATATTATATATTGCAACCGAATGTTAGTTACGTTGTTTTGGCCAGATTCAATCCGTCTCGCCTCGTGAAAAATAATATTTATCATATTTCATCATTTCAACAAAAGGGCGACGACCACTTGGGATTTCAAGTGGATTGTCGACGATCGGCCCAGACGGAAACGAATATATTCGACAAATCGAGACCTCCAATTGTATACATCGACTATGAAACATATTTTCAATTTGACGAATCATTATTTTTATTTAAAGCGACAAAATTTAGTATTAATTAACATAGCTATGCTGAACCAGCAATTTTCGTATACCCGAAAAGCAATAAGAAATAGCGATATCCTATGCTTAGTATGTGCGAGTTTTTGCATAAGATTTTGAATCAAAACTATTGGAACATCGCCTTTTTGCCTTTGTAACTTTGCCCTTGCTCTCGCAAGCTCCAGCTGTTTCAATAATGAAAAAAATTGATTTGGCCTCTGGGACGGACTCACACTTGTTTACAGTAACACGTATTCCTTCATGAACCTGTGACGAAATAAAAACAAATATCGTAACTTCAAGTGTTCAGCTTCATTTCGTTTCTCCACCTCGGATGCTGCGGATGTGTTTTTCCACCGTAAGTGAGTTTAAACTTATTACACATGATATTATTATATTTTTAAATCCAGCCGCCCCCTAAATCATTTTGTTGTTATGATTTCTAAAGTTTGCCGGGACGGAGAGTTTTGTAAGAGCTAATTGTTGCAAATCCTATCCAAGTTTGGCTTTCTGACAATGTGAAACTCAACCTTGAAATATGTCCCATTCAAAATACAAAATTTCAAATCATAAAAACGAAAGTATGTAGAAATTATCTTATAACAAACTAATTTTTTTTTTATTTGAGATGTCTGAACCAAGTCCACCGCCACCACAGTCACTACCCCCAGAGTCTCCCATGGAGGAGGGAGACCCTGGAAACACAGTGCCCTGGACTCCGGGGACAGATGACGTGGTCCAGCCGGCCGCCGATCGAGGCCGTGGCGGTAGCCGGGGCTGGGGACGTGGCGGTAGCCGGGGCTGGGGACGTGGCGGTAGCCGGGGCTGGAGACGTGGCGGTAGCCGGGGCGGCGTGGGCCGGGGCGGCGTGGGCCGTGGTGGCAGCCGGAGCCGGGGTCGTGGCGGCAACCGGGGCCGGGGCCGTGGCGGCAACCGGGGCCGGGGCCGTGGCGGCAACCGGGGCCGGGGCCGGGGCCGGGGCCGTGATGGCAGCCGGGACCAACAAAATTGGCGGCGCCGCGGCCGCGGTACTGTCATCTTTATATATTGTTAAGTTAAGTTATTGTTAAGTTAAGTAAGTAAGTTATTATAAGTAATAAATAAATAATAAATGATGGATATGAACTTGTTTTTATACCACCCAATATTCTACAACCATTTAGTTTGCATTTACCTAGAAACAATGTGAGTGACAACTATAAGGTGGTCATTATGACATTACAGTTGATACAAACGTTTGTCATATTTGTTACGCGATTTCTGGCATAGATGTTCAACGATGGATCAGCTAGGATTGCATTTTGTGGTTGTGGCCATAGTTAACGAAATGTGTTTTTTGCCAAATACATAGATTGCCACAATATGCTGTCGTAATTGTCAATAATTTCCAAATGACGGATGTTCAACCACTTTGATATATTTTCCTAATTAGCAGAAACCCTTGTTTAACCTGGAAATAAAACAGGAACACTGTAACTTTGATCTATGTTAAGTTGGGGATTTAATTAATTAGCACATTATCTGTTATGTATCGTGCAGAAACTTGAAACACGGAATTAAAAAGCAATAATTATTTCGAGTAATATCACGTCTTAACAAAAATATAACCTAACTTTTAAAAGTCAGCTGTGTGTATTGGTTTGAGGACGCCCACTGTCATCAAAGTTGATCATGCGCATATGGTCGAATGCACGTCTCGGAAGAGTTCAAGCTATATATCCTACTCTTTTTATGGAAACTCTTTCCGCACACAGCCTCTTATGGGAATGTTCGATATAAATTTTATTAAATATTTGCTTTATATATATAGATAGCTGAATGTACCCGGCGTTGCCCGGACGTAGATTATATAAACTTAGTGTTGACAAAAGTGATTGTCGATGTAGTATTGGCGATGTTGACTAATCGACATTATAATTCAATTAAACAGAAATGCTCTACTTTTCCAATCACAAAATATACAAATTTACTGAAATTAACCAGCGTTTCCAGGACCGGGTACTTCAATATGATTTGGACAAAGAGGATACCTTGGTTGATATCTGAGATGAAAAATCTTGAATAGACTCTTTAGGCAAAGATGCAGTTGTTCTATAAACGATTCCAGGAAATCGAAATTAACTTTATATAATTTTCGGGGAAATCGAAGTTTACAAATTAGCTGATCATGTTACGATAAAATTGAAAACACAATGTAACCATTCCTCTTGCTGCAGTCAACTCACAAACAGAACAGTATGTAGATGATTTTGACTTATCTTCAGAATAAACAAACACTTCAGCATAATTATCTCCTTCTGAACTGCACAAAAATTATTAAAACCTGGCCGCAACTGGTTGGACCATTAAAGTGCGAACCTTTTGAGCTCCCTTTCCAGTATTAAAATTTTGGTATGTGGTAAAATGTGGTATTTTATGGAATTTGTGCATCGCTAGATTTTCAAACTTGTCCATCTTAATTATAAATGATGTAAAGCAATAATGAACACAATATATTTACGTAAAATAAATAGTGTAAAACGCGTATCAATGTCAGTAAAGTCTGGTCCAACACTGTAAATTTTAGATTTCAGCCGAGGCAGATTTGGTGAAAAATAAATACACCATTATCATTAACTGAACGGTCATCCGGTACGACGATGGTGATTGGGAACAAATTTTGTTAACGGCAAAATTAACATTCTAAAATAAATAAATATTTTGACGGGAATATGATGGATGTAAAAATCTTATTCGGTCTCTCCGACGGACTCACACCTGTTTACATTAACACACACTTGTTGAACAATTAAAGTGCGAACCTCTTGAGCTTCCGTTCCAGTATTAAAATATCAATACCAATACCATAGATATAAAAAAAGACAATTTCCATAACCTTTCATAATACGGTGTGGTATTTGTACATCGCTAGATTTTCAAACTTCTCCATCTTAGTTATAAATGATGTAAAGCAATAATAAACACAGTGAACGTAAAATAAATAGTGTAAAACGTGTATAAGCACATAATTATTAAGGGTATGAATGATCTCTGGTACATACAACGGTAAAAATTTCGGATTTCAGCCGGGGCAAATTTGGTGAAAAACAAATACACCACTACCATTAACTGAACGTAAAAATTAGCGTACAAATATAAGTGGAGTCCGGTCCGATGCTGGTCATTTTTCGAAAATTGATTGGGGGCAGATTTGGTTAACGCGAGGATCAAATGTTAAATTAAAATACTTTATTTGATAGCGGTAGACCTTCGAACACTGATGCGTCGCCTCATCGAATTTGGCGACTTTGCGAACAGTTTCCGACGCTGGAGCAGCAATTTTCACAATTGCAGTTGTGTTAAAATTAAACACCGCGATCGAGTACTGCTCCACACGCTGAACCAGCTATTCTCGAATTCTAAGAAACGATAAGAAAGGCTTATCCAATGCTTGGAATGTGCGAATTTTTGCATAGATATTGAATAAAACCAAATCGAGCATCGCCTTTTCACGTTTGTGACCTTGCCCTTGACGTGGCAGGCTCCAGCAGCTTCAATAATGTATAAATCTTATTCGGCCTCTCCAATAAACTCACATTTGTTTACATTAACACGCATTCCTTCATGGACTTGTGACGAATTACAAACAAATATTGCAACTTCAAGTGTTCCATTTAATTTTGTTTCTGGGTGCAAGCTCTTTTCTTTTCACTCTAGTCAGTCTATAGTTTATATTTTCAAATCCAGGCGCCCTAAAGAATTTTGTCGTTGTTTTCAAAAGTTTCAAGAGTAGGAGAGTTGACAGAGAAGCTAAATTATTCCAAATTATTCCCATTTAGTTCTCTGACAACGTTAAATACAATGTTGAAATATATAAATACAAAGTTTTACACCATAAAAACGAAGTATTTAGGAATTATGTATAAAAAAAGTCGAAGTTATTCTTCGCTCTTGAGCTCTATTTCCGGTATTAAAAATGCAATAGGAAAGATTGTAAGAAAGACTATTTCCATCACTTTTCACGGGAATTATACGTGGTGGTATTTGTTTTGAGTATCGTGGATTTTTGTGAAATACGCCGCACGAGTACAAGATATATATTTTTGAAAATTTATACAAACTTCAAAATCTTACAAAATCAATAAATCAACAACTTGTTATATTCTGTTGCTTAGTTACGATCATAAAAGGAACACTTGCAATCACAGCCTTTATGATCACGCACTAATTTATGTTAACATACCGCCGCCCTTGAAAGGCTCCCTTTCAACGAAAATTCACGTGATTGCTTCAAAGACAACTAACAAATTATCTAAAGAACTTCAATAATAAGCACTCTTAAGCGTCCATATTGTCCATGATTGGTAGCAGGCACACTTTGGCACTGGCACGCTTAACTTCGCCGCCTCTCGTTTTCACGGTGACGACACGCACAACGCCATCCGCTCCTGGATAAACTGCTGTAATGCGTCCTAGCAGCCAATGTAGGGGAGGTGCGTTGTCTTCCTTCAAAAGTACAAGTGAACCGACGAGGAGAGAAGGAGACTTGTTGAAGTGGGACTTGGTACGCTGTTGCAACCGATGTAAATAGTCTTTGGACCAGCGGGTCCAGAAGTGTTGGCTCATCAATTGTATGTGTTTGAATCGATGTACAAAGTTGATCGGCTGGTCTGTTAGATGTGGCTGCGGAATTGCATTTAGCGGCTCCCCGATCAAGAAATGTCCCGGGGTCAACGCTGTCAGATCATTGGGATCCTCGGAAAGGGGAATTAAGGGCCGCGAGTTTAAAACCGCTTCCACCTGAGTGAGGAGAGTGTAAAACTCCTCGTAAGTTAAGTTAATGTTGGTCAAAATACGTTTGAGATTATATTTTATAGATTTTACTGATGCTTCCCACAGTCCGCCAAAGTGCGGACTGCGAGGAGGAATGAATTTCCATTCAATACTGGAATACGAAAAATAATTTTGAAAATCGTTAGTTTGCAACAACTTAGAAATTTTCTGAAGATAGTTATCAGCCCCAGTAAAATTGGTGGCATTATCAGAAAACATTTGACGCGCTGCTCCACGCCTAGAAGCAAATCTCTTAAACGCGTTTAATAAACATTGTGTGGTCAAGTCAGTTGCGAGCTCAATGTGTACAGCCTTCGTAGCAAGACAAACGAAAATGCATAAATACGACTTTACTATTTTGCTGTTGCGTGTTTGACCTCCCTTCAATGCATATGGCCCTGCGTAATCTACCCCACAATGGTAGAATGGACGCGCAGGCGTGACTCTTTGTTTTGGTAAGTCACCCATTTGGGGAATCACTGAAATTGGATGAGCTCTAAAGCAGACTACGCATCGTCTTAACACTCCTTTCACTGTTTGATTGCCTTTGAGTGGCCAATAGTTTTGTCGAACTGACGCGAGTGTGGCTTGAGTCCCGGAATGCAAATTTTTGCGGTGATAATCTTCGATGATGAGTTTGGTCACATGATATTGACTTGGCAAAACGATAGGATGTTTTTGATGGTATTCCAAATTTGAATTTTTTAACCTACCACCGACGCGAATCAATCCTTCTGGATCCAAGAATACATTAAGAGTTCTTAATCGACTGCTCGGTTTAACAGAGCCCGTACGGCGAAGCGCCGCGATTTCCGACGTGAAATGCCTTTTCTGAACATATTTTAGAAGCACTGTTGTAGCCCTTTCGATTTCCTGTGTACTTAGATTACCCGAGATACGGAAGTTTGATGATAATTGAGCATTTGAAATAAATCTCAAGCAATATGCGATTATTCGTTGTAACGTTTTGATACTTGAGAATTTGGTTACTAAATCTAATTCCAATAAACAGGGCAAACTTATGATTTTACGTTCTGGAGCTTCTTGATGTTTTAACAATAGATTGTCTCGTGTTTGGGCTTCCCACACCGTGAAATCCTTGCTTAAAAATGACGGGCCACCCCACCACAATTTGGTCTCTGCAAACTCGCCCGGGAATATCCCGCGGGAGATTATGTCTGCGGGATTATCTGCTGATTTTACATGCCGCCAATGTTTAACATCTGTTAAGGTTTGGATTTCCGATACGCGATTTGACACGAATGTCTTCCAGGTGTTAGGCTCAGCAGCTAGCCAAGAAAGTAATATAGTAGAGTCCGTCCAATAAAAAATATCGTTGATGTGAATGTCTAGAGCGTTTTTAACCCTTTTCATAAGTTGTGCGAGAAGTAAGCCACCACACAATTCGAGACGCGGAAGAGAGATTGCCTTAAGCGGCGCGACACGCGACTTTGCGCAGAGAAGACTCACCTGGACGCGTTCGCGGGACGCTTGTGATCGGATGTATACACAGACTCCATAAGCCAACTCGCTTGAGTCACAGAAGCCATGGAGTTGCACGATTCTTGCGTTGGGTAAAATTGTATGCCGAGGTACGCGAACGGTTTGCGAATGCTCGAGCCGTTTGCAAAACTGTATCCATGCCGTGTGCAAACTGATAGGCACTGATTCGTCCCATGTTACGTTTAATTGCCATAGTTTTTGTAATATGATCTTGGCTTGCACCGTGATTGGCCCAAGGAGGCCCAAAGGATCGAATATCTTAGCTATAATTGACAGGATTTTTCTTTTTGTGACATGACAATGATTGCCATATTCGCGTATCTTATATTCAAAATTGTCCGATGACGCGTGCCATGAAATTCCTAAAGTTTTAGATTGATCATCTGCAATTAAAAATCTCGATGCATTGTCTGGTGCCCTGGTCAAATTATCAAGTACTGATGAATCATTTGATAAGAATTTTCTTAATTCAAACCCGGCACTTTTGAAAATCGTGATTAAGTTTTGTGAAATTGTACTTAAATCACGTGAATCATTAGATCCTGTCAAAAGATCATCCACGTAAAAATCGTTTTGTATTATTGCTGCTTCTCGAGGGTAAGTTGAACTATTTTCAATTGCCAATTGCTTTAGGCATCGAGTTGATAGAAATGACGCGGAAGCTGTGCCGTATGTCACCGTGTTGAGCCGATAATGCTTAAGCTCACCTTTTGGATCCGATCGCCAAACAATGCGCTGAAGGTCACGTTGAGCTGGTTCAATGTTAATTTGCCTATACATCTTCCCTATGTCTGCAATTAAAACTACGGAATGCTGCCGAAATCGTATGAGGGTAGTGAATAGGTCGTTTTGAATCGTTGGACCGATTTTTAATACATCATTTAGTGATAAACCGGAAGTGCTTTTTGCAGAGGCGTCAAAAAAACGCGTAAGCGAGTAGTGGTGCTTTGCTCCTTCAGTACTCCATGATGTGGTAGATAAAATATGGGTACCTCAGAACTTGATTGATCAACAGTTACTCGTGACATATGACCGAGTGATTCATATTCTGCCATAAATTCATTATAGTCTGCTCGTAATTTTGGATTCGCGAGGAGTTTACGTTCAATTGAAGCGAAACGCGTGATTGCCATTTCTCTGGAGTCGCCTAAATCTGTATAATTCGCCTTTAAAGGCAATTGAACCGAGAAACGACCAGTTTCGTCTCGACGCACGGTTTTTAAAAAATGTTCTTCACACTCGACTTCCTCCCTTGAGTATTTGGAAATCGCATAGTGGCTTTCCAGTTGCCAAAACTGTTGAAGTTGGTCCTGTACATCTGAATTTGCGATTAAAAGACATGATTTCGTTTCCAGTGGTTCGCACTGAAATGTTTGTCCCGACACAATCCATCCTAAATTTGTTTTGTTAATTTGATTTCATTCTGTCCCAACTTTACTTGTCCGACGCAAAGTAAGTCAAAGAATATGTTTGCTCCTAAAAGTGCATCGATGCGCCCAGGTTGATCAAACTCAGGATCTGCTAAGCAATCTTGAATATCAGGCGGAATGCACAGCTTATGACGTTTTAACATTTTTTGTGGAGTGAGACCAGTAATTTGATCCAAAATTAAAAATGTCAACACGGCAGAGTACTGATTTTGACGTGATTGTATTCTTGCCTTTGTTTTTGCTTTGATGCGCAATGCTGCTTGGTTAATACCGCATACGGGAACACTTATTTTTGATGATTTGAGATCTAGTCTTTCCGACAACCACTTGGTCATGAAATTAGATTGTGAACCACTGTCCAGAATAGCGCGACAAAGAACGGGTTGATTATTTGAATCGTAAATTATTATTTGCGCTGTAGCTAACAAGACGAATGGCTCCGGAGACAAACTGCTATTATAGAGCGATGCTAAAGCCGTAGTTGTAGGTTTTACTTCGATCGAAGTTGACTCTTTCTCATTTGAAACGCTTGCCATTGCATCTGTTGAAATTTGCTGTGTGGCTGATGGAAAATGCAAAAGTGAATTGTGTTTTTTCTGGCATTTGCGACAGGCACTTGATCTGCACTCTGAATTTGTGTGTCCTGACCGTAGACAATTTGTGCACAGATTCAATCTGCGGACGTTCGCTAACCGGTTGCTGATTGGCAAACCCAAAAATTGTTTACAATGATAAATGAGATGATTTTCTTGACATATCGGACATTTTATTCGATTCATTGCTAAATGCAAAAATGTCTTCTGTTCAGGCGGTTTTTTGAACAATGTTTGTTTTGCGGGCTTTTCATCAATAGCTTCTAGCAATTTGCACTGTTGTGTCAAAAATTCTGTGAAGATTGTAAATGTAGGTTTCGCGATGTCTTTCATATAGATTTCCCAATTTTTCTTGAATTCAAAATCTAACTTTGACGTTAATATATATAGCAATATAGTGTCCCATTGCTCAACACATTCACCAAGGTTGGCAAGTGATCGATAATTTTTGACAATTGTGTTTACAAAATTCCTTAACGCGGGAGCATTGGGTTTAACAGGAGAAATATCAACAATTTCCTTAACGTGTGCGCGAGTTATTACTTTTTTGTCTTCAAAACGTCGCTTCAACAAATCCCATGCTAACACGTAGTTGTCTTCGGTAATTTGAAGTGATGCTACGATTTGAGCAGCTTCGCCCTTGAGTGACGATTGTAAATAATAAAATTTCTGAATAGTTGTCAAACATGGATTATTGTGAATTAACGAATTGAATGTGTCATGAAAATGCATCCAGTCATTATAACCACCACTGAATGATGGCAAGTTAATTTGAGGAAATTTTATGTTAAATTGATTGTTCGTATTCGAATTTGAGATTGCGTCCATTGGAGGATGGGTTAGAATCGAGCTTGTGCTCGGGGTAGTTGATCTCAACAATTGAGTTGTCTGCGTTGCTGCATCAAAATATTTGTCCTCAAATGATTCGCGCTCGCAGCATTGAACATCGCTACTGTCAATGATTTCGATTTGTGATTGTACATCGTCGAATTGCTTCCAGACTTGCTGTAGCATGTCAAAACGCAACTGTAATTGATCTGACTTTGAGTTGTCATGTTTTAAATCCTTTAAAAACTTGACAAACCTTGTTAGTTTAGCTTTTAAGAAACCACGTTGTGCGACAAATTGATCGATATCCATTTGTATTTATTGAAATTGATATGTTAGTTTACAATTAATTTACCACCTCTTGCGCAAAATATGTATATTTTGACGATTGATCAATACGGTGGATGCGATTTTAATTGTAACTCGAGGATGGAACGATTTGATATGATGCAATGATCTGACTGACCTTGTACCGCGAGGCAAAATGCTGGACGATATGTTGTGATGGATCGGCTTCTTCTTGTTGTTGTTATTCTTTTAAATCCGGCTCGAAGGACCAATGTTTTGAGTATCGTGGATTTTTGTGAAATACGCCGCACGAGTACAAGATATATATTTTTGAAAATTCATACAAACTTCAAAATCTTACAAAATCAATAAATCAACAACTTGTTATATTCTGTTGCTTAGTTACGATCATAAAAGGAACACTTGCAATCACAGCCTTTATGATCACGCACTAATTTATGTTAACAGTATTTGTTCTCCGCTTACTATTAGATTTTCAAACTGCTCCATCTTAGTTATAAATAATGCAGAACAATAATAAACGCAATGTACGTAAAATAAATAGTGTAAATCGTGTATAAGCATACAATACTTAAGCGTATGATGTCAGTCATTTCGGATTTCGGCCGGAGCAGGTTTGGTGAAGAACAAATACACCACTATCATTAACTGAACGTAAAAATTAGCGTTCGAAAATAAGTGAAGTCCGGTCCGACGCTGGAAATTTTTCGAAAATCGATTGGGGAGAGTTTTGGTTAACGGCAAGAACAAATCGGGAATATTATATTAAAATAATTTATTTAATAGCGATAGAACTTCGAATACCGAAGCGTCGCCTCGACCTTGGCGACGTTGAGTACCAGCGTTCCAGACGCTGAAGCAGCAATTTTCACAATTATATGAGGTGCATGTGCCTAGTGCGTATGAAAACAATTTGGATAACAAAAGAGATTAATTTGTATGTACCAAATAATACTCGCACAGGTGTACTCGTATGGCCCGTCATAATTTTCACGAAATGAATTTAAAAACTTAACATTCTAAAGTAAATAAATATTTTGACGGGAATGTTAAAATTCTTATTTGGTCTCTCCGACAAACTAACACTTAATTACATTAACATGCATTCCTTCATGGGCCTGTGACGAATTACAAACAAATATCAAAATTTCAAGTGTTCCATGTCAGTCTGAACTTATTACAGAGTGATATTTTCACATTCAGGCGCCCTAAATTATTTTGCCGTTGATTTCAAAAATTTCCTTGGAAGGAGAGTAGTCAGCTGTGGGGCTCGTCAAGGGTGGCAGGGTTGGCAGTGGCACTCCAAGTATAAATTTACTATCGAACACAAAAATAGTTCTGTAATTCAATTGCAGAATTTCGAATTTTTCAGATATTTTCACAAAAATCTAGCGCTTACACCGCCTTTATGCCTCTTTAAAGTTAAAAACCATAGAGCTGTTTATAAAAATGCACGCATGTTGAAAAGGTAGGGCTTGCCCCGTCAGCGTGTTGCAATTCAGAAATACGTTTATGTTTGCATCTCAACTGGAACAAATATTTATTGGAAAGTGGAAGAGAATCAAAATATGTATCAGCATATTTAATATTCAGAATAACGTCTATTAGTCGAAACAATATATTTTATGTGCAGATATTTATTAATATTTTACGATTTAATACGATAAGGCATTTATAAATGACACAACCAAATAGAAGCTTTTGATTGAAAATTATTATTAATTTATGGTAGCCGAAGTAATTTAAGTGAGTTTGGCATAGCTTGCTGTTTTGTAGCATTTTTTGTAATTTTAAAGTAATTGGGATGAGTTAGGGGTGGTAAGGGGTAGTTGAGGGTGATTTATGATAGCCGAAGTAATTTAAGTGAGTTTGGCATATTTTGCTTTGGTTTGTAGCATTTTTTGTAATTTTAAAGTGATTGGGATGAGTTAGGGGTGGTAAGGGGTAGTTGAGGGTGATTTATGATAGCCGAAGTAATTTAAGTGAGTTTGGCATAGTTTGCCATGGTTTGTAGCATTTTTTGTAATTTTAAAGTGATTAAGATGAGTTAGGGGTGGTAAGTGGTAGTTGGGGGTGATTTATGATAGCCGAAGTATTTTAAGTGAGTTTGGCATAGTTTGCTATGGTTTGTAGCATTTTTTGTAATTTTAAAGTGATTGGGCTTATTTTGGGGTAGTAAGGGGTAGTTGGGGGTGATTTATGTTAGCCGAAGTAATTTAGGTGAGTTTGGCATAGTTTGCTATGGTTTGTAGCATTTTTTGTAATTTTAAAGTGATTGGGCTTATTTTGGGGAGGTAAGGGGTCGTTGGGGGTGATTTATGATAGCCGAAGTAATTTAGGTGAGTTAGGCATAGTTTGCTATGGTTTGTAGCATTTTTTGTAATTTTAAAATGATTGGGCTTATTTTGGGGTGGTAGGGGGTAGTTGGGGGTGATTTATGGTAGCCGAAGTAATTTAGGTGAGTTTGGCATAGTTTGCTATGGTTTGCAGCATTTTTTCTAATTTTAAAGTGATTGGGCTTAGTTTGGGGTGGTAAGGGGTAGTTGGGGGTGATTTATGGTAGCCGAAGTAATTTAGGTGAGTTAGGCATAGTTTGCTATGGTTTGTAGCATTTTTTGTAATTTTAAAGTGATTGGGCTTATTTTGGTGTGGTAAGGGGTAGTTGGGGGTGATTTATGGAAGCCAAAGTAATTTAGGTGAGTTTGGCATAGTTTGCCATGGTTTGTAGGATTTTTTGTAATTTTAAAGTGATTGGGATGAGTTAGGGGTGGTAAGTGGTAGTTGGGGGTGATTTATGATAGCCGAAGTAATTTAAGTGAGTTGGGCATAGTTTGCTTTGGTTTGTAGCATTTTTTGTAATTTTAAAGTGATTGGGATGAGTTAGGGGTGGTAAGGGGTAGTTGAGGGTGATTTATGATAGCCGAAGTAATTTAAGTGAGTTTTGCATAGTTTGCCATGGTTTGTAGCATTTTTTGTAATTTTAAAGTGATTAGGATGAGTTAGGGGTGGTAAGTGGTAGTTGGGGGTGATTTATAATAGCCGAAGTAATTTAAGTGAGTTTGGCATAGTTTGCTATGGTTTGTAGCATTTTTTGTAATTTTAAAGTAATTGGGCTTATTTTGGGGTAGTAAGGGGTAGTTGGGGGTGATTTATGTTAGCCGAAGTAATTTAGGTGAGTTTGGCATAGTTTGCTATGGTTTGTAGCATCTTTTGTTATTTTAAAATGATTGGGCTTATTTTGGGGTGGTAAGGGGTAGTTGGGGGTGATTTATGGTAGCCGAAGTAATTTAGGTGAGTTTGGCATAGTTTGCAGCATTTCTTATAATTTTAAAGTGATTGGGCTTAGTTTGGGGTGGTAAGGGGTAGTTGGGGGTGATTTATGGTAGCCGAAGTAATTTAGGTGAGTTAGGCATAGTTTGCTATGGTTTGTAGCATTTTTTGTAATTTTAAAGTGATTGGGCTTATTTTGGTGTGGTAAGGGGTAGTTGGGGGTGATTTATGGAAGCCAAAGTAATTTAGGTGAGTTTGGTATAGTTTGCCATGGTTTGTAGCACTTTTTGTAATTTTAAAGTGATTGGGATGAGTTAGGGGTGGTAAGTGGTAGTTGGGGGTGATTTATGATAGCCGAAGTAATTTAAGTGAGTTTGGCATAGTTTGCTAAGGTTTGTAGCATTTTTTGTAATTTTAAAGTGATTGGGCTTAGTTTGGGGTTGTAAAAGGCAGTTGGGGGTGATTTATGGTAGCCGAAGTAATTTAGGGGCGTTTGGCATAGTTTGTTACGGTTTGTAGAATTTTTTAGTAATTTTAAAGTGATTGGGCTTATTTTGGGGAGGTAAGGGGTCGTTGGGGGTGATTTATGATAGCCGAAGTAATTTAGGTGAGTTAGGCATAGTTTGCTATGGTTTGTAGCATTTTTTGTAATTTTAAAATGATTGGGCTTATTTTGGGGTGGTAAGGGGTAGTTGGGGGTGATTTATGGTAGCCGAAGTAATTTAGGTGAGTTTGGCATAGTTTGCTATGGTTTGTAGCATTTTTTGTAATTTTAAAGTGATTAGGATGAGTTAGGGGTGGTAAGTGGTAGTTGGGGGTGATTTATGATAGCCGAAGTATTTTAAGTGAGTTTGGCATAGTTTGCTATGGTTTGTAGCATTTTTTGTAATTTTAAAGTGATTGGGATGAGTTAGGGGTGGTAAGGGGTAGTTGAGGGTGATTTATGATAGCCGAAGTAATTTAAGTGAGTTTGGCATAGTTTGCCATGGTTTGTAGCATTTTTTGTAATTTTAAAGTGATTAGGATGAGTTAGGGGTGGTAAGTGGTAGTTGGGGGTGATTTATGATAGCCGAAGTATTTTAAGTGAGTTTGGCATAGTTTGCTATGGTTTGTAGCATTTTTTGTAATTTTAAAGTGATTGGGCTTATTTTGGGGTAGTAAGGGGTAGTTGGGGGTGATTTATGTTAGCCGAAGTAATTTAGGTGAGTTTGGCATAGTTTGCTATGGTTTGTAGCATTTTTTGTAATTTTAAAGTGATTGGGCTTATTTTGGGGAGGTAAGGGGTCGTTGGGGGTGATTTATGATAGCCGAAGTAATTTAAGTGAGTTTGGCATATTTTGCTTTGGTTTGTAGCATTTTTTGTAATTTTAAAGTGATTGGGATGAGTTAGGGGTGGTAAGGGGTAGTTGAGGGTGATTTATGATAGCCGAAGTAATTTAAGTGAGTTTGGCATAGTTTGCCATGGTTTGTAGCATTTTTTGTAATTTTAAAGTGATTAGGATGAGTTAGGGGTGGTAAGTGGTAGTTGGGGGTGATTTATGATAGCCGAAGTATTTTAAGTGAGTTTGGCATAGTTTGCTATGGTTTGTAGCATTTTTTGTAATTTTAAAGTGATTGGGCTTATTTTGGGGTAGTAAGGGGTAGTTGGGGGTGATTTATGTTAGCCGAAGTAATTTAGGTGAGTTTGGCATAGTTTGCTATGGTTTGTAGCATTTTTTGTAATTTTAAAGTGATTGGGCTTATTTTGGGGAGGTAAGGGGTCGTTGGGGGTGATTTATGATAGCCGAAGTAATTTAGGTGAGTTAGGCATAGTTTGCTATGGTTTGTAGCATTTTTTGTAATTTTAAAATGATTGGGCTTATTTTGGAGTGGTAAGGGGTAGTTGGGGGTGATTTATGGTAGCCGAAGTAATTTAGGTGAGTTTGGCATAGTTTGCTATGGTTTGCAGCATTTTTTCTAATTTTAAAGTGATTGGGCTTAGTTTGGGGTGGTAAGGGGTAGTTGGGGGTGATTTATGGTAGCCGAAGTAATTTAGGTGAGTTAGGCATAGTTTGCTATGGTTTGTAGCATTTTTTGTAATTTTAAAGTGATTGGGCTTATTTTGGTGTGGTAAGGGGTAGTTGGGGGTGATTTATGGAAGCCAAAGTAATTTAGGTGAGTTTGGCATAGTTTGCCATGGTTTGTAGGATTTTTTGTAATTTTAAAGTGATTGGGATGAGTTAGGGGTGGTAAGTGGTAGTTGGGGGTGATTTATGTTAGCCGAAGTAATTTAGGTGAGTTTGGCATAGTTTGCTATGGTTTGTAGCATTTTTTGTAATTTTAAAGTGATTGGGCTTATTTTGGGGTGGTAAGGGGTAGTTGGGGGTGATTTATGGTAGCCGAAGTAATTTAGGTGAGTTTGGCATAGTTTGCAGCATTTCTTATAATTTTAAAGTGATTGGGCTTAGTTTGGGGTGGTAAGGGGTAGTTGGGGGTGATTTATGGTAGCCGAAGTAATTTAGGTGAGTTAGGCATAGTTTGCTATGGTTTGTAGCATTTTTTGTAATTTTAAAGTGATTGGGCTTATTTTGGTGTGGTAAGGGGTAGTTGGGGGTGATTTATGGAAGCCAAAGTAATTTAGGTGAGTTTGGTATAGTTTGCCATGGTTTGTAGCACTTTTTGTAATTTTAAAGTGATTGGGATGAGTTAGTGGTGGTAAGTGGTAGTTGGGGGTGATTTATGATAGCCGAAGTAATTTAAGTGAGTTTGGCATAGTTTGCTAAGGTTTGTAGCATTTTTTGTAATTTTAAAGTGATTGGGCTTAGTTTGGGGTTGTAAGGGGCAGTTGGGGGTGATTTATGGTAGCCGAAGTAATTTAGGGGCGTTTGGCATAGTTTGTTACGGTTTGTAGAATTTTTTAGTAATTTTAAAGTGATTGAGTTTTTTTTGGGGTGGTAAGGGGTAGTTGGGGGTGATTTAAGGAAGCCGAAGTAATTTAAGTGAGTTTGACATAGTTTGCTATGGTTTGTAGCATTTTTTGTAATTTTAAAGTGATTGGGCTTATTTTGGGGTTGTAAGGGTTAGTTGGGGGTGATTTAAGGTAGCCGAAGTAATTTAAGTGAGTTTGGCATAGTTTGCTATGGTTTGTAGCATTTTTTGTAATCTTAAAGTCATTGGGCTTATTTTGGGGTTGTAAGGGGTAGTTGGGGGTGATTTATGGTACCTGAAGTAATTTAGGGGAGCTTTGCATAGTTTGCTATGGTTTGTAGAATTTTTTAAAATTTTAAATTGATTGGGTTTATTTTGGGGTTGTAAGGGGTAGTTGGGGGTGATTTATGGTAGCCGAAGAAATTTAAGTGAGTTTGGCATAGTTTGCTATGGTTTGTAGCATTTTTTGTAATTTTAAAGTGATTGGGCTTATTTTGGAATTGTAAGGAGTAGTCGGGGGTGATTTATGGTAGCCGAAGTATTTTAAGTGAGTTTGACATAGTTTGCTATGGTTTGTAACATTTTATGTAATTTTAAAGTAATTGGGCTTATTTTGGGGCGGTAAGGGGTAGTTGGGGGTGATTTATGGAAGCCAAAGTAATTTAGGTGAGTTTGGCATAGTTTGCCATGGTTTGTAGGATTTTTTGTAATTTTAAAGTGATTGGGATGAGTTAGGGGTGGTAAGTGGTAGTTGGGGGTGATTTATGATAGCCGAAGTAATTTAAGTGAGTTTGGCATAGTTTGCTTTGGTTTGTAGCATTTTTTGTAATTTTAAAGTGATTGGGATGAGTTAGGGGTGGTAAGGGGTAGTTGAGGGTGATTTATGATAGCCGAAGTAATTTAAGTGAGTTTTGCATAGTTTGCCATGGTTTGTAGCATTTTTTGTAATTTTAAAGTGATTAGGATGAGTTAGGGGTGGTAAGTGGTAGTTGGGGGTGATTTATAATAGCCGAAGTAATTTAAGTGAGTTTGGCATAGTTTGCTATGGTTTGTAGCATTTTTTGTAATTTTAAAGTAATTGGGCTTATTTTGGGGTAGTAAGGGGTAGTTGGGGGTGATTTATGTTAGCCGAAGTAATTTAGGTGAGTTTGGCATAGTTTGCTATGGTTTGTAGCATTTTTTGTTATTTTAAAGTGATTGGGCTTATTTTGGGGTGGTAAGGAGTAGTTGGGGGTGATTTATGGTAGCCGAAGTAATTTAGGTGAGTTTGGCATAGTTTGCAGCATTTCTTATAATTTTAAAGTGATTGGGCTTAGTTTGGGGTGGTAAGGGGTAGTTGGGGGTGATTTATGGTAGCCGAAGTAATTTAGGTGAGTTAGGCATAGTTTGCTATGGTTTGTAGCATTTTTTGTAATTTTAAAGTGATTGGGCTTATTTTGGTGTGGTAAGGGGTAGTTGGGGGTGATTTATGGAAGCCAAAGTAATTTAGGTGAGTTTGGTATAGTTTGCCATGGTTTGTAGCACTTTTTGTAATTTTAAAGTGATTGGGATGAGTTAGGGGTGGTAAGTGGTAGTTGGGGGTGATTTATGATAGCCGAAGTAATTTAAGTGAGTTTGGCATAGTTTGCTAAGGTTTGTAGCATTTTTTGTAATTTTAAAGTGATTGGGCTTAGTTTGGGGTTGTAAGGGGCAGTTGGGGGTGATTTATGGTAGCCGAAGTAATTTAGGGGCGTTTGGCATAGTTTGTTACGGTTTGTAGAATTTTTTAGTAATTTTAAAGTGATTGGGCTTATTTTGGGGAGGTAAGGGGTCGTTGGGGGTGATTTATGATAGCCGAAGTAATTTAGGTGAGTTAGGCATAGTTTGCTATGGTTTGTAGCATTTTTTGTAATTTTAAAATGATTGGGCTTATTTTGGGGTGGTAAGGGGTAGTTGGGGGTGATTTATGGTAGCCGAAGTAATTTAGGTGAGTTTGGCATAGTTTGCTATGGTTTGTAGCATTTTTTGTAATTTTAAAGTGATTAGGATGAGTTAGGGGTGGTAAGTGGTAGTTGGGGGTGATTTATGATAGCCGAAGTATTTTAAGTGAGTTTGGCATAGTTTGCTATGGTTTGTAGCATTTTTTGTAATTTTAAAGTGATTGGGATGAGTTAGGGGTGGTAAGGGGTAGTTGAGGGTGATTTATGATAGCCGAAGTAATTTAAGTGAGTTTGGCATAGTTTGCCATGGTTTGTAGCATTTTTTGTAATTTTAAAGTGATTAGGATGAGTTAGGGGTGGTAAGTGGTAGTTGGGGGTGATTTATGATAGCCGAAGTATTTTAAGTGAGTTTGGCATAGTTTGCTATGGTTTGTAGCATTTTTTGTAATTTTAAAGTGATTGGGCTTATTTTGGGGTAGTAAGGGGTAGTTGGGGGTGATTTATGGAAGCCAAAGTAATTTAGGTGAGTTTGGTATAGTTTGCCATGGTTTGTAGCACTTTTTGTAATTTTAAAGTGATTGGGATGAGTTAGGGGTGGTAAGTGGTAGTTGGGGGTGATTTATGATAGCCGAAGTAATTTAAGTGAGTTTGGCATATTTTGCTATGGTTTGTAGCATTTTTTGTAATTTTAAAGTGATTGGGCTTATTTTGGGGTAGTAAGGGGTAGTTGGGGGTGATTTATGTTAGCCGAAGTAATTTAGGTGAGTTTGGCATAGTTTGCTATGGTTTGTAGCATTTTTTGTAATTTTAAAGTGATTGGGCTTATTTTGGGGAGGTAAGGGGTCGTTGGGGGTGATTTATGATAGCCGAAGTAATTTAGGTGAGTTAGGCATAGTTTGCTATGGTTTGTAGCATTTTTTGTAATTTTAAAATGATTGGGCTTATTTTGGAGTGGTAAGGGGTAGTTGGGGGTGATTTATGGTAGCCGAAGTAATTTAGGTGAGTTTGGCATAGTTTGCTATGGTTTGCAGCATTTTTTCTAATTTTAAAGTGATTGGGCTTAGTTTGGGGTGGTAAGGGGTAGTTGGGGGTGATTTATGGTAGCCGAAGTAATTTAGGTGAGTTAGGCATAGTTTGCTATGGTTTGTAGCATTTTTTGTAATTTTAAAGTGATTGGGCTTATTTTGGTGTGGTAAGGGGTAGTTGGGGGTGATTTATGGAAGCCAAAGTAATTTAGGTGAGTTTGGCATAGTTTGCCATGGTTTGTAGGATTTTTTGTAATTTTAAAGTGATTGGGATGAGTTAGGGGTGGTAAGTGGTAGTTGGGGGTGATTTATGTTAGCCGAAGTAATTTAGGTGAGTTTGGCATAGTTTGCTATGGTTTGCAGCATTTTTTGTAATTTTAAAGTGATTGGGCTTATTTTGGGGTGGTAAGGGGTAGTTGGGGGTGATTTATGGTAGCCGAAGTAATTTAGGTGAGTTTGGCATAGTTTGCAGCATTTCTTATAATTTTAAAGTGATTGGGCTTAGCTTGGGGTGGTAAGGGGTAGTTGGGGGTGATTTATGGTAGCCGAAGTAATTTAGGTGAGTTAGGCATAGTTTGCTATGGTTTGTAGCATTTTTTGTAATTTTAAAGTGATTGGGCTTATTTTGGTGTGGTAAGGGGTAGTTGGGGGTGATTTATGGAAGCCAAAGTAATTTAGGTGAGTTTGGTATAGTTTGCCATGGTTTGTAGCACTTTTTGTAATTTTAAAGTGATTGGGATGAGTTAGTGGTGGTAAGTGGTAGTTGGGGGTGATTTATGATAGCCGAAGTAATTTAAGTGAGTTTGGCATAGTTTGCTAAGGTTTGTAGCATTTTTTGTAATTTTAAAGTGATTGGGCTTAGTTTGGGGTTGTAAGGGGCAGTTGGGGGTGATTTATGGTAGCCGAAGTAATTTAGGGGCGTTTGGCATAGTTTGTTACGGTTTGTAGAATTTTTTAGTAATTTTAAAGTGATTGAGTTTTTTTTGGGGTGGTAAGGGGTAGTTGGGGGTGATTTAAGGAAGCCGAAGTAATTTAAGTGAGTTTGACATAGTTTGCTATGGTTTGTAGCATTTTTTGTAATTTTAAAGTGATTGGGCTTATTTTGGGGTTGTAAGGGTTAGTTGGGGGTGATTTAAGGTAGCCGAAGTAATTTAAGTGAGTTTGGCATAGTTTGCTATGGTTTGTAGCATTTTTTGTAATCTTAAAGTCATTGGGCTTATTTTGGGGTTGTAAGGGGTAGTTGGGGGTGATTTATGGTACCTGAAGTAATTTAGGGGAGCTTTGCATAGTTTGCTATGGTTTGTAGAATTTTTTAAAATTTTAAATTGATTGGGTTTATTTTGGGGTTGTAAGGGGTAGTTGGGGGTGATTTATGGTAGCCGAAGAAATTTAAGTGAGTTTGGCATAGTTTGCTATGGTTTGTAGCATTTTTTGTAATTTTAAAGTGATTGGGCTTATTTTGGGGTTGTAAGGAGTAGTCGGGGGTGATTTATGGTAGCCGAAGTATTTTAAGTGAGTTTGACATAGTTTGCTATGGTTTGTAACATTTTATGTAATTTTAAAGTAATTGGGCTTATTTTGGGGCGGTAAGGGGTAGTTGGGGGTGATTTATGATAGCCGAAGTAATTTAAGTGAGTTTGCTATGGTTGTAACATTTTATGTAATTTTAAAGTGATTGGGCTTATTTTGGGGTGGTAAGGGGTAGTTAGGGGTGATTTATGGTAGCCGACGTAATTTAGGTGAGTTTGAGATAGTTTGCTATGGTTTGTAGCATTTTTTGTAATTTTAAAGTGATTGTGCTAATTTTGGAGTCGTAAGAGGTAGTTGGGGGTGATTTAGGTAGCCGAAGTAATTTAGGTGAGTCTGACATAGTTTGCTATGGTTTGTAACATTTTTTATAATTTTAAAGTGATTGGGCTGTGTTTTGGGTGGTAAGGGGTAGTTGGGGGTGATTCATGATAGCCGAAGTAATTTAGGGGAGTTTGGCATAGTTTGCTACGGTTTGTAGAATTTTTTTGTAATTTTAAAGTGATTGGGCTTATTTTGGGGTGGTAAGGGGTAGTTGGGGGTGATTTTTGGTAGACGAAATAATATGTGTGAGTTCGACATAATCTGCCATGATTTGTGTCATTTTGTTTTATTTTAAAGTGATTGGAGTTACTTGGGGTTGCTAAGGGGTGGTAAGGGATGATTTAAAATAACGGATCTAGTTTATGTACCAGTTTGGCATAGTTCGGGAATTTTTTGGGGTTGATTTGGTAAAGTTTGCAGTGGTAAGAGACATTTGAGGATGTTTAATGTTGACGGATTAAATTTGGAGTGCTTTGGTAATTTTTAATTGAGTCACGGATTGACATTATAATTGAAATCAAAATTATAATTGAAATATCTGCGGCCTCGCTAGGTACGGCAAAAGTATGATCACGAAAGCAAAAACTCGACGTTGAAATTGTTTAGGTTAAATAAGTGCTTTTAATGTAAACCGGTCGCCCGTCGTCGAAGTTGTTTTGGCTAGATACGTGCTTCTAACATAAACACGGTCTCCGCGATCCGATCATTTTTTGTTTATTTTAGCCGGTTTTTATTGAATTACAAAGGAACCGGGCCGAATTTCGCAAAATCCCTTCTTAGTGTTCAGTTTCGGCACATGATACACCCGTGTCTTAAATTTCAAGTCCTCAGCCCTCACGGTTTGGGCTGTGGGTTGATTATGAATCAGTGTGTAGATGAATGAGTGTGTCAGTGAGGACACTTCGCTTTATATATATAGATTATGATTTTTAGCATTTTTTTGTAATTTTAAAGTGATTGGGCTTAGTTTGTTGCTGTAAAGTGTAGTTGGGGGTGATTTTTGATAGCCGAAGTAAGGTAAGTTTGGCATAGTTTGCTATGGTTAGTAGCATTTTTTTGTAATTTAAAAGTGATTGGGTTTAGCTTGTTGTGGTAAGGGTTAGTTGGTGATGATTTAGAGTAGCCGAAGTAATTTAGGTGAGTCTGGCATAGTTTGTTATGATTTGTACACCTTTTTTTGTAATTTTAAGATGATATGGTTTGGTTTGTTGTGGTAAGGGATAGTTGGGGGTGATTTACGGTAGCCGAAGTAATTTAGGTTATTCTGGTATAGTTTGTTATGATTTTTAGCATTTTTTTGTAATTTTAAAGTGATTGGGCTTAGTTTGTTGCTGTAAAGTGTAGTTGGGGGTGATTTTTGAAGCCGAAGTAATTTAGGTGAGTTTGGCATAGTTTGCTATGGTTAGTAGCATTTTTTTGTAATTTAAAAGTGATTGGGTTTAGTTTGTTGTGGTAAGAGTTAGTTGGTGATGGTTTATGGTAGCCGAAGTAATTTAGGTGAGTTTGGTATAGTTTGCTATGGTTAGTAGCATTTTTTTGTAATTTAAAAGTGATTGGGTTTAGTTTGTTGTGCTAAGGGTTAGTTGGTGATGATTTAGAGTAGCCGAAGTAATTTAGGTGAGTCTGGCATAGTTTGTTATGATTTGTACACCTTTTTTTGTAATTTTAAGATGATATGGTTTGGTTTGTTGTGGTAAGGGATAGTTGGGGGTGATTTACGGTAGCCGAAGTAATTTAGGTAATTCTGGTATAGTTTGTTATGATTTTTAACATTTTTTTGGAATTTTAAAGTTATTGGGCTTAGTTTGTTGCTGTAAAGTGTAGTTGGGGGTGATTTTTGATAGCCGAAGTAATTTAGGTGAGTTTGGCATAGTTTGCTATGGTTAGTGGCATTTTTTTGTAATTTAAAAGTGATTGGGTTTAGTTTGTTGTGGTAAGGGTTAGTTGGTGATGATTTATGGTAGCCGAAGTAATTTAGGTGAGTTTGGCATAGTTTGTTATGATTTGTACACCTTTTTTTGTAATTTTAAGATGATATGGTTTGGTTTGTTGTGGTAAGGAATAGTTGGGGGTGATTTACGGTAGCCGAAGTAATTTAGGTAATTCTGGTATAGTTTGTTATGATTTTTAGCATTTTTTTGTAATTTTAAAGTTATTGGGCTTAGTTTGTTGCTGTAAAGTGTAGTTGGGGGTGATTTTTGATAGCCGAAGTAATTTAGGAGAGTTTGGCATAGTTTGCTATGGTTAGTAGCATTTTTTTTGTAATTTAAAAGTGATTGGGTTCAGTTTGTTGTGGTAAGGGTTAGTTGGTGATGATTTATGGTAGCCGAAGTAATTTAGGTGAGTTTGGCATAGTTTGCTATGGTTAGTAGCATTTTTTTGTAATTTAAAAGTGATTGGGTTTAGTTTGTTGTGGTAAGGGTTAGTTGGTGATGATTTATGGTAGCCGAAGTAATTTAGGTGAGTTTGGCATAGTTTGCTATGGTCAGTAGCATTTTTTTGTAATTTAAAAGTGATTGGGTTTAGTTTGTTGTGGTAAGAGTTAATTGGTGATGATTTAGAGTAGCCGAAGTAATTTAGGTGAGTCTGGCATAGTTTGTTATGATTTGTACACCTTTTTTTGTAATTTTAAGATGATATGGTTTGGTTTGTTGTGGTAAGGGATAGTTGGGGGTGATTTACGGTAGCCGAAGTAATTTAGGTAATTCTGGTATAGTTTGTTATGATTTTTAGCATTTTTTTGTAATTTTAAAGTTATTGGGCTTAGTTTGTTGCTGTAAAGTGTAGTTGGGGGTGATTTTTGATAGCCGAAGTAATTTAGGTGAGTTTGGCATAGTTTGCTATGGTTAGTAGCATTTTTTTGTAATTTAAAAGTGATTGGGTTTAGTTTGTTGTGGTAAGGGTTAGTTGGTGATGGTTTATGGTAGCCGAAGTAATTTAGGTGAGTTTGGGATAGTTTGCTATGGTTAGTAGCATTTTTTTGTAATTTAAAAGTGATTGGGTTTAGTTTGTTGTGCTAAGGGTTAGTTGGTGATGATTTAGAGTAGCCGAAGTAATTTAGGTGAGTCTGGCATAGTTTGTTATAATTTGTACACCTTTTTTGTAATTTTACGATGATATAGTTTGGTTTGTTGTTGTAAGGGATAGTTGGGGGTTATTTACGGTAGCCGAAGTCATTTAGGTGATTCTGGTATAGTTTGTTATGATTTTTAGCATTTTTTTGTAATTTTAAAGTGATTGGACTTAGTTTGTTGCTGTAGAGTGTAGTTTGTGGTGATTTTTGATAGCCGAAGTAATTTAGATAAGTTTGGCATAGTTTGCTATGGTTAGTAGCATTTTTTTGTAATTTAAAAGTGATTGGGTTTAGTTTGTTGTGGTAAGGGTTAGTTGGTGATGATTTATGGTAGCCGAAGTAATTTAGGTGAGTTTGGCATAGTTTGCTATGGTTACTAGCATTTTTTTGTAATTTAAAATTGATTGGGTTTAGTTTGTTGTGGTAAGGGTTAGTTGGTGATGATTTAGAGTAGCCGAAGTAATTTAGGTGAGTCTGGCATAGTTTGTTATGATTTGTACATCTTTTTTTGTAATTTTAAGATGATATGGTTTGGATTGTTGTGGTAAGGGATAGTTGGGGGTGATTTACGGTAGCCGAAGTAATTTAGTTGATTCTGGTATAGTTTGTTTTCATTTTTAGCATTTTTTTGTAATATTAAAGTGATTGAGCTTAGTTTGTTGCTGTAAAGTGTAGTTGAGGCTGATTTTTGATAGCCGAAGTAATTTAGGTGAGTTTAGCATAGTTTGCTATGGTTAGTAGCATTTTTTTGTAATTTAAAAATGATTGGGTTTAGTTTGTTGTGGTAAGGGTTAGTTGGTGACGATTTCTGGTAGCCGAAGTAATTTAGGTGAGTTTGGCATAGTTTGCTATGGTTTGTAGCATTTTTTGTAATTTTAAAGTGATTGGGCTTATTTTGGGGTGGTAAGGGGTAGTTGGGGGTGATTTATGGTAGCCGAAGTAATTTAGGTGAGTTTGGCATAGTTTGCAGCATTTCTTCTAATTTTAAAGTGATTGGGCTTAGTTTGGGGTGGTAAAGGGTAGTTGGGGGTGATTTATGGTAGCCGAAGTAATTTAGGTGAGTTTGGCATAGTTTGCTATGGTTACTAGCATTTTTTTGTAATTTAAAAGTGATTGGGTTTAGTTTGTTGTGGTAAGGGTTAGTTGGTGATGATTTTGAGTAGCCGAAGTAATTTAGGTGAGTCTGGCATAGTTTGTAATGATTTGTACACCTTTTTTTGGAATTTTAAGATGATATGGTTTGGTTTGTTGTGGTAAGGGATAGTTGGGGGTGATTTACGGTAGCCGAAGTTATTTAGGCGATTCTGGTATAGTTTGTTATGATTTTTAGCATTTTTTTGTAATTTTAAAGTGATTGGGCTAAGTTTGTTGCTGTAAAGTGTAGTTGGGGGTGACTATTGATAGCCGAAGTAATTTAGGTGAGTTTGGCATAGTTTGCTATGGTTAGTAGCATTTTTTTGTAATTTAAAAGTGATTGGGTTTAATTTGTTGTGGTAAGGCTTAGTTGGTGATGATTTATGGTAGCCGAAGTAATTTTTGTGAGTTTGGCATAGTTTGTTATGATTTGTACACCTTTTTTTGTAATTTTAAGATGATATGGTTTGGTTTGTTGTGGTAAGGGATAGTTGGGGGTGATTTACGGTAGCCGAAGTAATTTAGTTGATTCTGGTATAGTTTGTTTTGATTTTTAGCATTTTTTTGTAATTTTAAAGTAATTGGGCTTAGTTTGTTGCTGTAAAATGTAGTTGGGGGTGATTTTTGATAGCCAAAGTAATTTAGGTGAGTTTGGCATAGTTTGCTATGGTTAGTAGCATTTTTTTGTAATTTAAAAGTGATTGGGTTTAGTTTGTTGTGGTAAGGGTTAGTTGGTGATGATTTAGAGTAGCCGAAGTAATTTAGGTTAGTCTGGCATAGTTTGTTATGATTTGTACACCTTTTTTGTAATTTTAAGATGATATGGTTTGGTTTGTTGTGGTAAGAGATAGTTGGGGGTGATTTACGGTAGCCGAATTAATTTAGGTGATTCTGGTATAGTCTGTTATGATTTTTAGCATTTTTTTACAATTTTAAAGTGATTGGGTTTAGTTTGTTGTGGTAAGGGTTAGTTGGTGATGATTTAGAGTAGCCGAAGTAATTTAAGTGAGTCTGGCATAGTTTGTTATGATTTGTACACCTTTTTTTGTAATTTTAAGATGATATGGTTTGGTTTGTTGTGGTAAGGGATAGTTGGGGGTGATTTACGGTAGCCGAAGTAATTTAGGCGATTCTAGTATAGTTTGTTATGATTTTTAGCATTTTTTTGTAATTTTAAAGTGATTGGGCTTAGTTTGTTGCTGTAAAGTGTAGTTGGGAGTAATTTTTCATAGCCGAAGTAATTTAGGTGAGTTTGGCATAGTTTGCTATGGTTAGTAGCATTTTTTTGTAATTTAAAAGTGATTGGGTTTAGTTTGTTGTGGTAAGTGTTAGTTGATGATGATTTATGGTAGCCGAAGTAATTTAGGTGAGTTTGGCATAGTTTGCCATGGTTACTAGCATTTTTTTGTAATTTAAAAGTGTTTGGGTTTAGTTTGTTGTGGTAAGGGTTAGTTGGTGATGATTTAGAGTAGCCGAAGTAATTTAGGTGAGTCTGGCATAGTTTGTTATGATTTGTACACCTTTTTATGTATTTTTAAGATGATATGGTTTGGTTTGTTGTGGTAAGGGATAGTTGGGGGTGATTTACGGTAGCCGAAGTAATTTAGGCGATTCTGGTATAGTTTGTTATGATTTTTAGCATTTTTTTATAATTTTAAAGTGATTGGGCTTAGTTTGTTGCTGTAAAGTGTAGTTGGGGGTAATTTTGGATAGCCGAAGTAATTTAGGTGAGTTTGGCATAGTTTGCTATGGTTAGTAGCATTTTTTTGTAATTTAAAAGTTATTGGGTTTAGTTTGTTGTGGTAAGGGTTAGTTGATGATGATTTATGGTAGCCGAAGAAATTTAGGTGAGTTTGGCATAGTTTGCTGTGGTTACTAGCATTTTTTTGTAATTTAAAAGTGATTGGGTTTAGTTTGTTGTGGTAAGGGTTAGTTGGTGATGATTTAGAGTAGCCGAAGTAATTTAGGTGAGTCAGGCATAGTTTGTTATGATTTGTACACCTTTTTTTGGAATTTTAAGATGATATGGTTTGGTTTGTTGTGGTAAGGGATAGTTGGGGGTGATTTACGGTAGCTGAAGTAATTTAGGCGATTCTGGTATAGTTTCTTATGATTTTTAGCATTTTTTTGTAATTTTAAAGTGATTGGGCTAAGTTTGTTGCTGTAAAGTGTAGTTGGGGGTGACTTTTGATAGCCGAAGTAATTTAGGTGAGTTTGGCATAGTTTGCTATGGTTAGTAGCATTTTTTTGTAATTTAAAAGTGATTGGGTTTAGTTTGTTGTGGTAAGGCTTAGTTGGTGATGATTTATGGTAGCCGAAGTAATTTAGGTAAGTTTGGCATAATTTGCTATGGTTACTAGCATTTTTTTGTAATTTAAAAGTGATTGGGTTTAGTTTGTTGTGGTAAGGGTTAGTTGGTGATGATTTAGAGTAGCCGAAGTAATTTAGGTGAGTCTGGCATAGTTTGTAATGATTTGTACACCTTTTTTTGGAATTTTAAGATGATATGGTTTGGTTTGTTGTGGTAAGGGATAATTGGGGGTGATTTACGGTAGCCGAAGTAATTTAGGCGATTCTGGTATAGTTTGTTATGATTTTTAGCATTTTTTTGTAATTTTAAAGTGATTGGGCTAAGTTTGTTGCTGTAAAGTGTAGTTGGGGGTGACTTTTGATAGCCGAAGTAATTTAGGTGAGTTTGGCATAGTTTGCTATGGTTAGTAGCATTTTTTTGTAATTTAAAAGTGATTGGGTTTAGTTTGTTGTGGTAAGGCTTAGTTGGTGATGATTTATGGTAGCCGAAGTAATTTTGGTGAGTTTGGCATAGTTTGTTATGATTTGTACACCTTTTTTTGTAATTTTAAGATGATATGGTTTGGTTTGTTGTGGTAAGGGATAGTTGGGGGTGATTTACGGTAGCCGAAGTAATTTAGTTGATTCTGGTATAGTTTGTTTTGATTTTTAGCATTTTTTTGTAATTTTAAAGTGATTGGGCTAAGTTTGTTGCTGTAAAGTGTAGTTGGGGGTGACTTTTGATAGCCGAAGTAATTTAGGTGAGTTTGGCATAGTTTGCTATGGTTAGAAGCATTTTTTTGTAATTTAAAAGTGATTGGGTTTAGTTTGTTGTGGTAAGGGTTAGTTGGTGATGATTTAGAGTAGCCGAAGTAATTTAGGTGAGTCTGGCATAGTTTGTTATAATTTGTACACCTTTTTTGTAATTTTAAGATGATATGGTTTGGTTTGTTGTGGTAAGAGATAGTTGGGGGTGATTTACGGTAGCCGAATTAATTTAGGTGATTCTGGTATAGTCTGTTATGATTTTTAGCATTTTTTTGCAATTTTAAAGTGATTGGGTTTAGTTTGTTGTTGTAAGGGTTATTTGGAGATGATTTAGAGTAGCCGAAGTAATTTAAGTGAGTCTGGCATAGTTTGTTATGATTTGTACACCTTTTTTGTAATTTTAAGATGATATGGTTTGGTTTGTTGTGGTAAGGGATAGTTGGGGGTGATTTACGGTAGCCGAAGTAATTTAGGCGATTCTGGTATAGTTTGTTATGATTTTTAGCATTTTTTTGAAATTTTAAAGTGATTGGGCTTAGTTTGTTGCTGTAAAGTGTAGTTGGGAGTAATTTTTGATAGCCGAAGTAATTTAGGTGAGTTTGGCATAGTTTGCTATGGTTAGTAGCATTTTTTTGTAATTTAAAAGTGATTGGGTTTAGTTTGTTGTGGTAAGTGTTAGTTGATGATGATTTATGGTAGCCGAAGTAATTTAGGTGAGTTTGGCATAGTTTGCTATGGTTACTAGCATTTTTTTGTAATTTAAAAGTGATTGGGTTTAGTTTGTTGTGGTAAGGGTTAGTTGGTGATGATTTAGAGTAGCCGAAGTAATTTAGGTGAGTCTGGCATAGTTTGTTATGATTTGTACACCTTTTTATGTAATTTTAAGATGATATGGTTTGGTTTGTTGTGGTAAGGGATAGTTGGGGGTGATTTACGGTAGCCGAAGTAATTTAGGCGATTCTGGTATAGTTTGTTATGATTTTTAGCATTTTTTTATAATTTTAAAGTGATTGGGCTTAGTTTGCTGCTGTAAAGTGTAGTTGGGGGTAATTTTGGATAGCCGAAGTAATTTAGGTGAGTTTGGCATAGTTTGCTATGGTTAGTAGCATTTTTTTGTAATTTAAAAGTGATTGGGTTTAGTTTGTTGTGGTAAGGGTTAGTTGGTGATGATTTAGAGTAGCCGAAGTAATTTAGGTGAGTCTGGCATAGTTTGTTATGATTTGTACAACTTTTTTGTAATTTTAAGATGATATGGTTTGGTTTGTTGTGGTAAGGGATAGTTGGGGGTGATTTACGGTAGCCGAATTAATTTAGGTGATTCTGGTATAGTCTGTTATGATTTTTAGCATTTTTTTGTAATTTTAAAGAAATTGGGTTTAGTTTGTTGTGGTAAGGGTTAGTTGGTGATGATTTAGAGAAGCCGAAGTAATTTAGGTGAGTTTGGCATAGTTTGTTATGATTTGTACACCTTTCTTTGTAATTTTAAGATGATATGGTTTGGTTTGTTGTGGTAAGGGATAGTTGGGGGTGATTTACGGTAGCCGAAGTAATTTAGGCGATTCTGGTATAGTTTGTTATGATTTTTAGCATTTTTTTGTAATTTTAAAGTGATTGGGCTTAGTTTGTTGCTGTAAAGTGTAGTTGGGGGTAATTTTTGATAGCCGAAGTAATTTAGGTGAGTTTGGCATAGTTTGCTATTGTTAGTAGCATTTTTTTGTAATTTAAAAGTGATTGGGTTTAGTTTGTTGTGGTAAGTGTTAGTTGATGATGATTTATGGTAGCCGAAGTAATTTAGGTGAGTTTGGCATAGTTTGCTATGGTTACTAGCATTTTTTTGTAATTTAAAATTGATTGGGTTTAGTTTGTTGTGGTAAGGGTTAGTTGGTGATGATTTAGAGTAGCCGAAGTAATTTAGGTGAATCTGGCTTAGTTTGTTATGATTTGTACACTTTTTTTTGTAATTTTAAAATGATATGGTTTGGTTTGTTGTGGTAAGGGATAGTTGGGGGTGATTTACGGTAGCCGAAGTAATTTAGGTGATTCTGGTATAGTTTGTTATGATTTTTAGCATTTTTTTGTAATTTTAAAGAGATTGGGCTTAGTTTGTTGCTGTAAAGTGTAGTTGAGGTTGATTTTTGATAGCCGAAGTAATTTAGGTGAGTTTGGCATAGTTTGCTATGGTTAGTAGCATTTTTTTGTAATTTAAAATTGATAGTGGTTAAGTTTGTTGTGGTAAGGGTTAGTTGGTGATGATTTATGGTAGCCGAAGTTATTTAGGTGAGTTTGGCATAGTTTGCTATGGTTACTAGCATTTTTTTGTAATTTAAAAGTGATTAGGTTTAGTTTGTTGTGGTAAGGGTTAGTTGGTGATGATTAAGAGTAGCCGAAATAATTTAGGTGAGTCTGGTTTAGTTTGTTATGATTTGTACATCTTTTTTTGTAATTTTAAGATGATATGGTTTGGTTTGTTGTGGTAAGGGATAGTTGGGGGTTATTTACGGTAGCCGAAGTAATTTAGGTGATTCTGGTATAGTTTGTTATGATTTTTAGCATTTTTGTGTAATTTTAGAGTGATTGGGCTTAGTTTGTTGCTGTAAAGTGTAGTTGGGGGTGATTTTTGATAGCCGAAGTAATTTAGGTGAGTTTGGCATAGTTTGCTATGGTTAGTAGCATTTTTTTGTAATTTAAAAGTGATTGGGTTTAGTTTGTTGTGGTAAAAGTTAGTTGGTGATGATTTATGGTAGCCGAAGTAATTTAGGTGAGTTTGGCATAGTTTGCTATGGTTACTAGCATTTTTTTGTAATTTAAAAGTGATTGGGTTTAGTTTGTTGTGGTAAGGGTTAGTTGGTGATGATTTAGAGTAGCCGAAGTAATTTAGGTGAGTCTGGCATAGTTTGCTATGGTTACTAGCATTTTTTTGTAATTTAAAATTGATTGGGTTTAGTTTGTTGTGGTAAGGGTTAGTTGGTGATGATTTAGAGTAGCCGAAGTAATTTAGGTGAATCTGGCATAGTTTGTTATGATTTGTACACCTTTTTTTGTAATTTTAAGATGATATGGTTTGGTTTGTTGTGGTAAGGGATAGTTGGGGGTGATTTACGGTAGCCGTAGTAATTTAGGTGATTCTGGTGTAGTTTGTTATGATTTTTAGCATTTTTTTGTAATTTTAAAGAGATTGGGTTTAATTTGTTGCTGTAAAGTGTTGTTGAGTTTGATTTTTGATAGCCGAAGCAATTTAGGTGAGTTTGGCATAGTTTGCTATGGTTAGTAGCATTTTTTTGTAATTTAAAATTGATAGTGGTTAAGTTTGTTGTGGTAAGGGTTAGTTGGTGATGATTTATGGTAGCCGAAGTTATTTAGGTGAGTTTGGCATAGTTTGCTATGGTTACTAGCATTTTTTTGTAATTTAAAAGTGATTGGGTTTAGTTTGTTGTGGTAAGGGTTAGTTGGTGATGATTTAGAGTAGCCGAAATAATTTAGGTGAGTCTGGCTTTGTTTGTTATGATTTGTACACCTTTTTTTGTAATTTTAAGATGATATGGTTTGGTTTGTTGTGGTAAGGGATAGTTGGGGGTTATTTACGGTAGCCGAAGTAATTTAGGTGATTCTGGTATAGTTTGTTATGATTTTTAGCATTTTTGTGTAATTTTAAAGTGATTGGGCTTAGTTTGTTGCTGTAAAGTGTAGTTGGGGGTGATTTTTGATAGCCGAAGTAATTTAGGTGAGTTTGGCATAGTTTGCTATGGTTAGTAGCATTTTTTTGTAATTTAAAAGTGATTGGGTTTAGTTTGTTGTGGTAAGGGTTAGTTGGTGATGATTTATGGTAGCCGAAGTAATTTAGGTGAGTTTGGCATAGTTTGCTATGGTTACTAGCATTTTTTTGTAATTTAAAAGTGATTGGGTTTAGTTTGTTGTGGTAAGGGTTAGTTGGTGATGATTTAGAGTAGCCGAAGTAATTTAGGTGAGTCTGGCATAGTTTGTTATGATTTGTACACCTTTTTTAGCAATTTTAAGATGATATGGTTTGGTTTGTTGTGGCAAGGGATAGTTGGCTGTGATTTACGGTAGCCGAAGTAATTTAGGTGATTCTGGTATAGTTTGTTATGATTTTTAGCATTTTTTTGTTATTTTAAAGTGATTGGGCTTAGTTTGTTGCTGTAAAGTGTAGTTGGGGGTGATTTTTGATAGCCGCAGAAATTTAGGTGAGTTTGGCATAGTTTGCTATGGTTAGTAGCATTTTTTTGTAATTTAAAAGTGATTGGGTTTAGTTGGTTGTGGTAAGGGTTAGTTGGTGATGATTTATGGTAGCCGAAGTAATTTAGGTGAGTTTGGCATAGTTTGCTATGGTTACTAGCATTTTTTTGTAATTTAAAATTGATTGGGTTTAGTTTGTTGTGGTAAGGGTTAGTTGGTGATGATTTAGAGTAGCCGAAGTAATTTAGGTGAATCTGGCATAGTTTGTTATGATTTGTACACCTTTTTTTGTAATTTTAAGATGATATGGTTTGGATTGTTGGGGTAAGGGATATTTGGGGGTGATTTACGGTTGCCGAAGTAATTTAGGTGATTCTGGTATAGTTTGTTATGATTTTTAGCATTTTTTTGTAATTTTAAAGTGATTGGGCTTAGTTTGTTGCTGTAAAGTGTAGTTGGGGGTGATTTTTGATAGCCGAAGTAATTTAGGTGAGTTTGGCATAGTTTGCTATGGTTAGTAGCATTTTTTTGTAATTTAAAAGTGATTGGGTTTGGTTTGTTGTGGTAAGGGTTAGTTGGTGATGATTTATGGTAACCGAAGTAATTTAGGTGAGTTTGGCATAGTTTGCTATGGTTACTAGCATTTTTTTGTAATTTAAAAGTGATTGGGTTTAGTTTGTTGTGGTAAGGGTTAGTTGGTGATGATTTAGAGTAGCCGAAGTTATTTAGGTGAGTCTGGCATAGTTTGTTATGATTTGTACACCTTTTTTGGTAATTTTAAGATGATATGGTTTGGTTTGTAGTGGTAAGGGCTAGTTGGCTGTGATTTACGGTAGCCGAATTAATTTAGGTGATTCTGGTATAGTTTGTTATGATTTTTAGCATTTTTTTGTAATTTTAAAGTGATTGGGCTTAGTTTGTTGCTGTAAAGTGTAGTTGGGGGTGATTTTTGATAGCCGCAGTAATTTAGGTGAGTTTGGCATAGTTGGCTATGGTTAGTAGCATTTTTTTGTAATTTAAAAGTGATTGGGTTTAGTTTGTTGTGGTAAGGGTTAGTTGGTGATGATTTATGGTAGCCGAAGTAATTTAGGTGAGTTTGGCATAGTTTGCTATGGTTACTAGCATTTTTTTGTAATTTAAAATTGATTGGGTTTAGTTTGTTGTGGTAAGGGTTAGTTGGTGATGATTTAGAGTAGCCGAAGTAATTTAGATGAATCTGGCATAGTTTGTTATGATTTGTACACCTTTTTTTGTAATTTTAAGATGATATGGTTTGGTTTGTTGTGGTAAGGGATAGTTGGGGGTGATTTACAGTAGCCGAAGTAATTTAGGCGATTCTGGTATAGTTTGTTATGATTTTTAGCATTTTTTTATAATTTTAAAGTGATTGGGCTTAGTTTGCTGCTGTAAAGTGTAGTTGGGGGTAATTTTGGATAGCCGAAGTAATTTAGGTGAGTTTGGCATAGTTTGCTATGGTTAGTAGCATTTTTTTGTAATTTAAAAGTGATTGGGTTTAGTTTGTTGTGGTAAGGGTTAGTTGGTGATGATTTAGAGTAGCCGAAGTAATTTAGGTGAGTCTGGCATAGTTTGTTATGATTTGTACAACTTTTTTGTAATTTTAAGATGATATGGTTTGGTTTGTTGTGGTAAGGGATAGTTGGGGGTGATTTACGGTAGCCGAATTAATTTAGGTGATTCTGGTATAGTCTGTTATGATTTTTAGCATTTTTTTGTAATTTTAAAGAAATTGGGTTTAGTTTGTTGTGGTAAGGGTTAGTTGGTGATGATTTAGAGAAGCCGAAGTAATTTAGGTGAGTTTGGCATAGTTTGTTATGATTTGTACACCTTTCTTTGTAATTTTAAGATGATATGGTTTGGTTTGTTGTGGTAAGGGATAGTTGGGGGTGATTTACGGTAGCCGAAGTAATTTAGGCGATTCTGGTATAGTTTGTTATGATTTTTAGCATTTTTTTGTAATTTTAAAGTGATTGGGCTTAGTTTGTTGCTGTAAAGTGTAGTTGGGGGTAATTTTTGATAGCCGAAGTAATTTAGAAGAGTTTGGCATAGTTTGCTATTGTTAGTAGCATTTTTTTGTAATTTAAAATTGATTGGGTTTAGTTTGTTGTGGTAAGTGTTAGTTGATGATGATTTATGGTAGCCGAAGTAATTTAGGTGAGTTTGGCATAGTTTGCTATGGTTACTAGCATTTTTTTGTAATTTAAAATTGATTGGGTTTAGTTTGTTGTGGTAAGGGTTAGTTGGTGATGATTTAGAGTAGCCGAAGTAATTTAGGTGAATCTGGCTTAGTTTGTTATGATTTGTACACTTTTTTTTGTAATTTTAAAATGATATGGTTTGGTTTGTTGTGGTAAGGGATAGTTGGGGGTGATTTACGGTAGCCGAAGTAATTTAGGTGATTCTGGTATAGTTTGTTATGATTTTTAGCATTTTTTTGTAATTTTAAAGAGATTGGGCTTAGTTTGTTGCTGTAAAGTGTAGTTGAGGTTGATTTTTGAGAGCCGAAGTAATTTAGGTGAGTTTGGCATAGTTTGCTATGGTTAGTAGCATTTTTTTGTAATTTAAAATTGATAGTGGTTAAGTTTGTTGTGGTAAGGGTTAGTTGGTGATGATTTATGGTAGCCGAAGTTATTTAGATGAGTTTGGCATAGTTTGCTATGGTTACTAGCATTTTTTTGTAATTTAAAAGTGATTAGGTTTAGTTTGTTGTGGTAAGGGTTAGTTGGTGATGATTTAGAGTAGCCGAAATAATTTAGGTGAGTCTGGTTTAGTTTGTTATGATTTGTACATCTTTTTTTGTAATTTTAAGATGATATGGTTTGGTTTGTTGTGGTAAGGTATAGTTGGGGGTTATTTACGGTAGCCGAAGTAATTTAGGTGATTCTGGTATAGTTTGTTATGATTTTTAGCATTTTTGTGTAATTTTAAAGTGATTGGGCTTAGTTTGTTGCTGTAAAGTGTAGTTGGGGGTGATTTTTGATAGCCGAAGTAATTTAGGTGAGTTTGGCATAGTTTGCTATGGTTAGTAGCATTTTTTTGTAATTTAAAAGTGATTGGGTTTAGTTTGTTGTGGTAAAAGTTAGTTGGTGATGATTTATGGTAGCCGAAGTAATTTAGGTGAGTTTGGCATAGTTTGCTATGGTTACTAGCATTTTTTTGTAATTTAAAAGTGATTGGGTTTAGTTTGTTGTGGTAAGGGTTAGTTGGTGATGATTTAGAGTAGCCGAAGTAATTTAGGTGAGTCTGGCATAGTTTGCTATGGTTACTAGCATTTTTTTGTAATTTAAAATTGATTGGGTTTAGTTTGTTGTGGTAAGGGTTAGTTGGTGATGATTTAGAGTAGCCGAAGTAATTTAGGTGAATCTGGCATAGTTTGTTATGATTTGTACACCTTTTTTTGTAATTTTAAGATGATATGGTTTGGTTTGTTGTGGTAAGGGATAGTTGGGGGTGATTTACGGTAGCCGTAGTAATTTAGGTGATTCTGGTGTAGTTTGTTATGATTTTTAGCATTTTTTTGTAATTTTAAAGAGATTGGGCTTAATTTGTTGCTGTAAAGTGTTGTTGAGTTTGATTTTTGATAGCCGAAGTAATTTAGGTGAGTTTGGCATAGTTTGCTATGGTTAGTAGCATTTTATTGTAATTTAAAATTGATAGTGGTTAAGTTTGTTGTGGTAAGGGTTAGTTGGTGATGATTTATGGTAGCCGAAGTTATTTAGGTGAGTTTGGCATAGTTTGCTATGGTTACTAGCATTTTTTTGTAATTTAAAATTGATTGGGTTTAGTTTGTTGTGGTAAGGGTTAGTTGGTGATGATTTAGAGTAGCCGAAATAATTTAGGTGAGTCTGGCTTAGTTTGTTATGATTTGTACACCTTTTTTTGTAATTTTAAGATGATATGGTTTGGTTTGTTGTGGTAAGGGATAGTTGGGGGTTATTTACGGTAGCCGAAGTAATTTAGGTGATTCTGGTATAGTTTGTTATGATTTTTAGCATTTTTGTGTAATTTTAAAGTGATTGGGCTTAGTTTGTTGCTGTAAAGTGTAGTTGGGGGTGATTTTTGATAGCCGAAGTAATTTAGGTGAGTTTGGCATAGTTTGCTATGGTTAGTAGCATTTTTTTGTAATTTAAAAGTGATTGGGTTTAGTTTGTTGTGGTAAGGGTTAGTTGGTGATGATTTATGGTAGCCGAAGTAATTTAGGTGAGTTTGGCATAGTTTGCTATGGTTACTAGCATTTTTTTGTAATTTAAAAGTGATTGGGTTTAGTTTGTTGTGGTAAGGGTTAGTTGGTGATGATTTAGAGTAGCCGAAGTAATTTAGGTGAGTCTGGCATAGTTTGTTATGATTTGTACACCTTTTTTAGCAATTTTAAGATGATATGGTTTGGTTTGTTGTGGTAAGGGATAGTTGGCTGTGATTTACGGTAGCCGAAGTAATTTAGGTGATTCTGGTATAGTTTGTTATGATTTTTAGCATTTTTTTGTTATTTTAAAGTGATTGGGCTTAGTTTGTTGCTGTAAAGTGTAGTTGGGGGTGATTTTTGATAGCCGCAGAAATTTAGGTGAGTTTGGCATAGTTTGCTATGGTTAGTAGAATTTTTTTGTAATTTAAAAGTGATTGGGTTTAGTTGGTTGTGGTAAGGGTTAGTTGGTGATGATTTATGGTAGCCGAAGTAATTTAGGTGAGTTTGGCATAGTTTGCTATGGTTACTAGCATTTTTTTGTAATTTAAAATTGATTGGGTTTAGTTTGTTGTGGTAAGGGTTAGTTGGTGATGATTTAGAGTAGCCGAAGTAATTTAGGTGAATCTGGCATAGTTTGTTATGATTTGTACACCTTTTTTTGTAATTTTAAGATGATATGGTTTGGTTTGTTGGGGTAAGGGATATTTGGGGGTGATTTACGGTTGCCGAAGTAATTTAGGTGATTCTGGTATAGTTTGTTATGATTTTTAGCATTTTTTTGTAATTTTAAAGTGATTGGGCTTAGTTTGTTGCTGTAAAGTGTAGTTGGGGGTGATTTTTGATAGCCGAAGTAATTTAGGTGAGTTTGGCATAGTTTGCTATGGTTAGTAGCATTTTTTTGTAATTTAAAAGTGATTGGGTTTGGTTTGTTGTGGTAAGGGTTAGTTGGTGATGATTTATGGTAACCGAAGTAATTTAGGTGAGTTTGGCATAGTTTGCTATGGTTACTAGCATTTTTTTGTAATTTAAAAGTGATTGGGTTTAGTTTGTTGTGGTAAGGGTTAGTTGGTGATGATTTAGAGTAGCCGAAGTTATTTAGGTGAGTCTGGCATAGTTTGTTATGATTTGTACACCTTTTTTGGTAATTTTAAGATGATATGGTTTGGTTTGTTGTGGTAAGGGCTAGTTGGCTGTTATTTACGGTAGCCGAAGTAATTTAGGTGATTCTGGTATAGTTTGTTATGATTTTTAGCATTTTTTTGTAATTTTAAAGTGATTGGGCTTAGTTTGTTGCTGTAAAGTGTAGTTGGGGGTGATTTTTGATAGCCGCAGTAATTTAGGTGAGTTTGGCATAGTTTGCTATGGTTAGTAGCATTTTTTTGTAATTTAAAAGTGATTGGGTTTAGTTTGTTGTGGTAAGGGTTAGTTGGTGATGATTTATGGTAGCCGAAGTAATTTAGGTGAGTTTGGCATAGTTTGCTATGGTTACTAGCATTTTTTTGTAATTTAAAATTGATTGGGTTTAGTTTGTTGTGGTAAGGGTTAGTTGGTGATGATTTAGAGTAGCCGAAGTAATTTAGATGAATCTGGCATAGTTTGTTATGATTTGTACACCTTTTTTTGTAATTTTAAGATGATATGGTTTGGTTTGTTGTGGTAAGGGATAGTTGGGGGTGATTTACGGTAGCCGAAGTAATTTAGGTAATTCTGGAATAGTTTGTTATGATTTTTAGCATTTTTTTTTGTAATTTTAAAGTGATTGGGCTTAGTTTGTTGCTGTAAAGTGTAGTTGGGGGTGATTTTTGATAGCCGAAGTAATATAGGTGAGTTTGGCATAGTTTGCTATGGTTAGTAGCATCTTTTTGTAATTTAAAAGTGATTGGGTTTAGTTTGTTGTGGTAAGAATTAGTTGGTGATGATTTATGGTAGCCAAAGTAATTTAGGTGAGTTTGGCATAGTTTGCTATGTTTACTAGCATTTTTTTGTAATTTAAAAGTGATTGGGTTTAGTTTGTTGTGGTAAGGGTTAGTTGGTGATGATTTAGAGTAGCCGAATTATTTTAGGTGAGTCTGGCATAGTTTGTTATGATTTGTACACCTTTTTTTGTAATTTTAAGATGATATGGTTTGGTTTGTTGTGGTAAGAGATAGTTGGGGGTGATTTACGGTAGCCGAAGTAATTTAGGTGATTCTGGTATAGTTTGTTATGATTTTTAGCATTTTTTTGTAATTTTAAAGTGATTGGGCTTAGTTTGTTGCTGTAAAGTGTAGTTGGGGGTGATTTTTGATAGCCGAAGTAATTTAGGTGAGTTTGGCATAGTTTGCTATGGTTAGTAGCATTTTTTTGTAATTTAAAAGTGATTGGGTTTGATTTGTTGTGGTAAGGGTTAGTTGGTGATGATTTATGGTAACCGAAGTAATTTAGGTGAGTTTGGCATAGTTTGCTATGGTTACTAGCATTTTTTTGTAATTTAAAAGTGATTGGGTTTAGTTTGTTGTGGTAAGGGTTAGTTGGTGATGATTTAGAGTAGCCGAAGTTATTTAGGTGAGTCTGGCATAGTTTGTTATGATTTGTACACCTTTTTTTGTAATTTTAAGATGATATGGTTTGGTTTGTTGTGGTAAGGGATAGTTGGGGGTGATTTACGGTAGCCGAAGTAATTTAGGTGATTCTGGTATAGTTTGTTATGATTTTTAGCATTTTTTTGTAATTTTAAAGTGATTGGGCTTAGTTTGTTGCTGTAAAGTGTAGTTGGGGGTGATTTTTGATAGCCGAAGTAATTTAGGTGAGTCTGGCATAGTTTGTTATGATTTGTACACCTTTTTTTGTAATTTTAAGATGATATGGTTTGGTTTATTGTGGTAAGGGATAGTTGGGGGTGATTTACGGTAGCCGAAGTAATTTAGGTAATTCTGGAATAGTTTGTTATGATTTTTAGCATTTTTTTTGTAATTTTAAAGTGATTGGGCTTAGTTTGTTGCTGTAAAGTGTATTTGGGGGTGATTTTTGATAGCCGAAGTGATTTAGGTGAGTTTGGCATAGTTTGCTATGGTTAGTAGCATTTTTTTGTAATTTAAAATTGATAGTGGTTAAGTTTGTTGTGGTAAGGGTTAGTTGGTGATGATTTATGGTAGCCGAAGTTATTTAGGTGAGTTTGGCATAGTTTGCTATGGTTACTAGCATTTTTTTGTAATTTAAAAGTGATTGGGTTTGGTTTGTTGTGGTAAGGGTTAGTTGGTGATAATTTAGAGTAGCCGAAGTAATTTAGGTGAGTCTGGCATAGTTTGTTATGATTTGTACACCTTTTTTTGTAATTTTAAGATGATATGGTTTGGTTTGTTATGGTAAGGGATAGTTGGGGGTGATTTACGGTAGCCGAAGTAATTTAGGTGATTCTGGTATAGTTTGTTATGATTTTTAGCATTTTTTTGTAATTTTAAAGTGATTGGGCTTAGTTTGTTGCTGTAAAGTGTAGTTGGGGGTGATTTTTGATAGCCGAAGTAATTTAGGTGAGTTTGGCATAGTTTGCTATGGTTAGTAGCATTTTTTTGTAATTTAAAAGTGATTGGGTTTAGTTTGTTGTGGTAAGGGTTAGTTGGTGATGATTTATGGTAGCCGAAATAATTTAGGTGAGTTTGGCATAGTTTGCTATGGTTACTAGCATTTTTTTGTAATTTAAAAGTGATTGGGTTTAGTTTGTTGTGGTAAGGGTTAGTTGGTGATGATTTAGAGTAGCCGAAGTAATTTAAGTGAGTTTGGCATAGTTTGCTATGGTTAGTAGCATTTTTTTGTAATTTAAAAGTGATTGGGTTTAGTTTGTTGTGGTAAGGGTTAGTTGGTGATGATTTATGGTAGCCGAAGTAATTTAGGTGAGTTTGGCATAGTTTGCTATGGTTACTAGCATTTGTTTGTAATTTAAAACTTATTGGGTTTAGTTTGTTGTGGTAAGGGTTAGTTGGTGATGATTTAGAGTAGCCGAAGTAATTTAGGTGAGTCTGGCATAGTTTGTTATGATTTGTACACCTTTTTTTGTAATTTTAAGATTATATGGTTTGTTTGTTGTGGTAAAAGATAGTTGGGGGTGATTTACGGTAGCAGAAGTGATTTAGGTGATTCTGGTATAGCTTGTTATGATTTTGAGCAGTTATTTGTAATTTTAAAGTGATTAAGCTTAGTTTGTTGCTGTAAAGTGTAGTTGGGGATGATTTTTGACAGCTGAAGTAATTTAGGTGAGTTTGGCGTAGTTTGCTACGGTTACTAGCATTTTTTTGTAATTTAAAAGTGATTGGGTTTAGTTTGTTGTGTTAAGGGTTAGTTGGTGATGAGTTAGAGTAGCCGAAGTAATTTAGGTGAGTCTGGCATAGTTTGTTATAATTTGTACACCTTTTTTTGTAATTTTAAGATGATATGGTTTGGTTTGTTGTGGTAAGGGATAGTTGGGGTGATTTACGGTAGCCGAAGTAATTTAGGTGATTCTGGTATAGTTTGTTATGATTTTTAGCATTTTTTTGTAATTTTAAAGTGATTGAGCTTAGTTTGTTGCTGTAAAGTGTAGTTGGGGTTGATTTTTGATAGCCGAAGTAATTTAGGTGAGTTTGGCATAGTTTGCTATGGTTAGTAGCATTTTTTTGTAATTTAAAAGTGATTGGGTTTAGTTTGTTGTGGTAAGGGTTAGATGGTCATGATTTATGGTAGCCGAAGTAATTTAGGTGAGTTTGGCATAGTTTGCTATGGTTACTAGCATTTTTTTGTAATTTAAAAGTGATTGGGTTTAGTTTCTTGTGGTAAGGGTTAGTTGGTGATGATTTAGAGTAGCCGAAGTATTTTAGGTGAGTCTGGCATAGTTTGTTATGATTTGTACACCTTTTTTTGTAATTTTAAGATGATATGGTTTGGTTTGTTTTGGTAAGGGATAGTTGGGGGTGATTTACGGTTGCCGAAGTAATTTAGGTGATTCTGGTATAGTTTGTTATGATTTTTAGCATTTTTTTGTTATTTTAAAGTGATTGGGCTTAGTTTGTTGCTGTAAAGTGTAGTTGGGGGTGATTTTTGATAGCCGAAGTGATTTAGGTGAGTTTGGCATAGTTTGCTATGGTTAGTAGCATTTTTTTGTAATTTAAAATTGATAGTGGTTAAGTTTGTTGTGGTAAGGGTTAGTTGGTGATGATTTATGGTAGCCGAAGTTATTTAGGTGAGTTTGGCATAGTTTGCTATGGTTACTAGCATTTTTTTGTAATTTAAAAGTGATTGGGTTTGGTTTGTTGTGGTAAGGGTTAGTTGGTGATGATTTAAAGTAGCCGAAATAATTTAGGTGAGTCTGGCATAGTTTGTTATGATTTGTACACCTTGTTTTGTAATTTTAAGATGATATGGTTTGGTTTGTTGTGGTAAGGGATAGTTGGGGGTTATTTACGGTAGCTGAAGAAATTTAGGTGATTCTGGTATAGTTTGTTATAATTTTTAGCATTTTTTTTGTAATTTTAAAGTGATTGGGCTTAGTTTGTTGCTGTAAAGTGTAGTTGGGGGTGATTTTTGATAGCCGAAGTAATTTAGGTGAGTTTGGCATAGTTTGCTATGGTTAGTAGCATTTTTTTGTAATTTAAAAGTGATTGGGTTTAGTTTGTTGTGGTAAGGGTTAGTTGGTGATGATTTATGGTAGCCGAAGTAATTTAGGTGAGTTTGGCATAGTTTTCTATCTTTACTAGCATTTTTTTGTAATTTAAAAGTGATTGGGTTTAGTTTGTTGTGGTAAGGGTTAGTTGGTGATGATTTAGAGTAGCCGAAGTAATTTAGGTGAGTCTGGCATAGTTTGTTATGATTTGTACACCTTTTTTTGTAATTTTAAGATGATATGGTTTGGTTTGTTTTGGTAAGGGATAGTTGGGGGTGATTTACGGTAGCCGAAGTAATTTAGGTGATTCTGGTATAGTTTGTTATGATTTTTAGCAGTTTTTTGTAATTTTAAAGTGATTAAGCTTAGTTTGTTGCTGTAAAGTGTAGTTGGGGGTGATTCTTGATAGCCGAAGTAATTTAGGTGAGTTTGGCATAGTTTGCTATGGTTAGTAGTATTTTTTTGTAATTTAAAAGTGATTGGGATTAGTTTGTTGTGGTAAGGGTTAATTGGTGATGATTTATGGTAGCCGAATTAATTTAGGTGAGTTTGGCATAGTTTGCTACGGTTACTAGCATATTTTTGTAATTTAAAAGTGATTGGTTTTAGTTTGTTGTGGTAAGGGTTAGTTGGTGATGATTTAGAGTAGCCGATGTAATTTAGGTGAGTCTGGCATAGTTTGTTATGATTTGTACACCTTTTTTTGTAATTTTAAGATGATATGGTTTGGTTTGTTGTGGTAAGGGATAGTTGGGGGTGATTTACGGTAGCCGAAGTAATTTAGGTGATTCTGGTATAGTTTGTTATGATTTTTAGCATTTTTTTGTAATTTTAAAGTGATTGGGCTTAGTTTGTTGCTGTAAAGTGTAGTTGGGGGTGATTTTTGATAGCCGAAGTAATTTAGGTGAGTTTGGCATAGTTTGCTATGGTTAGTAGCATTTTTTTGTAATTTTAAAGTGATTGGGTTTAGTTTGTTGTGGTAAGGGTTAGTTGGTGATGATTTATGGTAGCCGAAGTAATTTAGGTGAGTTTGGCATAGTTTGCTATGGTTAGTAGCATTTTTTTGTAATTTTAAAGTGATTGGTTTTAGTTTGTTGTGGTAAGGGTTAGTTGGTGATGATTTAGAGTAGCCGATGTAATTTAGGTGAGTCTGGCATAGTTTGTTATGATTTGTACACCTTTTTTTGTAATTTTAAGATGATATGGTTTGGTTTGTTGTGGTAAGGGATAGTTGGGGGTGATTTACGGTAGCCGAAGTAATTTAGGTGATTCTGGTATAGTTTGTTATGATTTTTAGCAGTTTTTTGTAATTTTAAAGTGATTAAGCTTAGTTTGTTGCTGTAAAGTGTAGTTGGGGGTGATTCTTGATAGCCGAAGTAATTTAGGTGAGTTTGGCATAGTTTGCTATGGTTAGTAGTATTTTTTTGTAATTTTAAAGTGATTGGGTTTAGTTTGTTGTGGTAAGGGTTAGTTGGTGATGATTTATGGTAGCCGAAGTAATTTAGGTGAGTTTGGCATAGTTTGCTATGGTAACTAGAATTTTTTTGTAATTTAAAAGTGATTGGGTTTAGTTTGTTGTGGTAAGGGTTAGTTGGTGATGATTTAGAGTAGCCGAAGTAATTTAGGTGAGTCTGGCATAGTTTGTTATGATTTGTACACCTTTTTTTGTAATTTTAAGATGATATGGTTTGGTTTGTTGTGGTAAGGGATAGTTGAAGGTGATTTACGGTAGCCGAAGTAATTTAGGTGATTCTGGTATAGTTTGTTATGATTTTTAGCAGTTTTTTGTAATTTTAAAGTGATTGGGTTTAGTTTGTTGTGGTAAGGGTTAGTTGGTGATGATTTAGAGTAGCCGAAGTAATTTAGGTGAGTCTGGCATAGTTTGTTATGATTTGTACACCTTTTTTTGTAATTTTAAGATGATATGCTTTGGTTTGTTGTGGTAAGGGATAGTTGGGGGTGATTTACGTTAGCCGAAGTAATTTAGGTGATTCTGGTATAGTTTGTTATGATTTTTAGCATTTTTTTGTAATTTTAAAGTGATTGGGCTTAGTTTGTTGCTGTAAAGTGTAGTTGGGGGTGATTTTTGATAGCCGAAGTAATTTAGGTGAGTTTGGCATAGTTTGCTATGGTTAGTAGCATTTTTTTGTAATTTAAAAGTGATTGGGTTTAGTTTGTTGTGGTAAGGGTTAGTTGGTGATGATTTATGGTAGCCGAAATAATTTAGGTGAGTTTGGCCTAGTTTGCTATGGTTTCTAGCATTTTTTTGTAATTTAAAAGTGATTGGGTTTAGTTTGTTGTGGTAAGGGTTAGTTGGTGATGATTTATGGTAGCCGAAGTAATTTAGGTGAGTTTGGCATAGTTTGCTATGGTTACTAGCATTTTTTTGTAATTTAAAACTTATTGGGTTTAGTTTGTTGTGGTAAGGGTTAGTTGGTGATGATTTAGAGTAGCCGAAGTAATTTAGGTGAGTCTGGCATAGTTTGCTATGGTTACTAGCATTTTTTTGTAATTTAAAATTGATTGGGTTTAGTTTGTTGTGGTAAGGGTTAGTTGGTGATGATTTAGAGTAGCCGAAGTAATTTAGGTGAATCTGGCATAGTTTGTTATGATTTGTACACCTTTTTTTGTAATTTTAAGATGATATGGTTTGGTTTGTTGTGGTAAGGGATAGTTGAAGGTGATTTACGGTAGCCGAAGTAATTTAGGTGATTCTGGTATAGTTTGTTATGATTTTTAGCAGTTTTTTGTAATTTTAAAGTGATTGGGTTTAGTTTGTTGTGGTAAGGGTTAGTTGGTGATGATTTAGAGTAGCCGAAGTAATTTAGGTGAGTTTGGCATAGTTTGCTACGGTTACTAGCATATTTTTGTAATTTAAAAGTGATTGGTTTTAGTTTGTTGTGGTAAGGGTTAGTTGGTGATGATTTAGAGTAGCCGATGTAATTTAGGTGAGTCTGGCATAGTTTGTTATGATTTGTACACCTTTTTTTGTAATTTTAAGATGATATGGTTTGGTTTGTTGTGGTAAGGGATAGTTGGGGGTGATTTACGGTAGCCGAAGTAATTTAGGTGATTCTGGTATAGTTTGTTATGATTTTTAGCATTTTTTTGTAATTTTAAAGTGATTGGGCTTAGTTTGTTGCTGTAAAGTGTAGTTGGGGGTGATTTTTGATAGCCGAAGTAATTTAGGTGAGTTTGGCATAGTTTGCTATGGTTAGTAGCATTTTTTTGTAATTTTAAAGTGATTGGGTTTAGTTTGTTGTGGTAAGGGTTAGTTGGTGATGATTTATGGTAGCCGAAGTAATTTAGGTGAGTTTGGCATAGTTTGCTATGGTAACTAGAATTTTTTTGTAATTTAAAAGTGATTGGGTTTAGTTTGTTGTGGTAAGGGTTAGTTGGTGATGATTTAGAGTAGCCGAAGTAATTTAGGTGAGTCTGGCATAGTTTGTTATGATTTGTACACCTTTTTTTGTAATTTTAAGATGATATGGTTTGGTTTGTTGTGGTAAGGGATAGTTGAAGGTGATTTACGGTAGCCGAAGTAATTTAGGTGATTCTGGTATAGTTTGTTATGATTTTTAGCAGTTTTTTGTAATTTTAAAGTGATTGGGTTTAGTTTGTTGTGGTAAGGGTTAGTTGGTGATGATTTAGAGTAGCCGAAGTAATTTAGGTGAGTCTGGCATAGTTTGTTATGATTTGTACACCTTTTTTTGTAATTTTAAGATGATATGCTTTGGTTTGTTGTGGTAAGGGATAGTTGGGGGTGATTTACGTTAGCCGAAGTAATTTAGGTGATTCTGGTATAGTTTGTTATGATTTTTAGCATTTTTTTGTAATTTTAAAGTGATTGGGCTTAGTTTGTTGCTGTAAAGTGTAGTTGGGGGTGATTTTTGATAGCCGAAGTAATTTAGGTGAGTTTGGCATAGTTTGCTATGGTTAGTAGCATTTTTTTGTAATTTAAAAGTGATTGGGTTTAGTTTGTTGTGGTAAGGGTTAGTTGGTGATGATTTATGGTAGCCGAAATAATTTAGGTGAGTTTGGCCTAGTTTGCTATGGTTTCTAGCATTTTTTTGTAATTTAAAAGTGATTGGGTTTAGTTTGTTGTGGTAAGGGTTAGTTGGTGATGATTTATGGTAGCCGAAGTAATTTAGGTGAGTTTGGCATAGTTTGCTATGGTTACTAGCATTTTTTTGTAATTTAAAACTTATTGGGTTTAGTTTGTTGTGGTAAGGGTTAGTTGGTGATGATTTAGAGTAGCCGAAGTAATTTAGGTGAGTCTGGCATAGTTTGCTATGGTTACTAGCATTTTTTTGTAATTTAAAATTGATTGGGTTTAGTTTGTTGTGGTAAGGGTTAGTTGGTGATGATTTAGAGTAGCCGAAGTAATTTAGGTGAATCTGGCATAGTTTGTTATGATTTGTACACCTTTTTTTGTAATTTTAAGATGATATGGTTTGGTTTGTTGTGGTAAGGGATAGTTGGGGGTGATTTACGGTAGCCGTAGTAATTTAGGTGATTCTGGTGTAGTTTGTTATGATTTTTAGCATTTTTTTGTAATTTTAAAGAGATTGGGCTTAATTTGTTGCTGTAAAGTGTTGTTGAGTTTGATTTTTGATAGCCGAAGTAATTTAGGTGAGTTTGGCATAGTTTGCTATGGTTAGTAGCATTTTTTTGTAATTTAAAATTGATAGTGGTTAAGTTTGTTGTGGTAAGGGTTAGTTGGTGATGATTTATAGTAGCCGAAGTTATTTAGGTGAGTTTGGCATAGTTTGCTATGGTTACTAGCATTTTTTTGTAATTTAAAAGTGATTGGGTTTAGTTTGTTGTGGTAAGGGTTAGTTGGTGATGATTTAGAGTAGCCGAAATAATTTAGGTAAGTCTGGCTTAGTTTGTTATGATTTGTACACCTTTTTTTGTAATTTTAAGATGATATGGTTTGGTTTGTTGTGGTAAGGGATAGCTGGGGGTTATTTACGGTAGCCGAAGTAATTTAGGTGATTCTGGTATAGTTTGTTATGATTTTTAGCATTTTTGTGTAATTTTAAAGTGATTGGGCTTAGTTTGTTGCTGTAAAGTGTAGTTAGTGGTGATTTTTGATAGCCGAAGTAATTTAGGTGAGTTTGGCATAGTTTGCTATGGTTAGTAGCATTTTTTTGTAATTTAAAAGTGATTGGGTTTAGTTTGTTGTGGTAAGGGTTAGTTGGTGATGATTTATGGTAGCCGAAGTAATTTAGGTGAGTTTGGCATAGTTTGCTATGGTTACTACCATTTTTTTGTAATTTAAAAGTGATTGGGTTTAGTTTGTTGTGGTAAGGGTTAGTTGGTGATGATTTAGAGTAGCCGAAGTAATTTAGGTGAGTCTGGCATAGTTTGTTATGATTTGTACACCTTTTTTAGCAATTTTAAGATGATATGGTTTGGTTTGTTGTGGTAAGGGATAGTTGGCTGTGATTTACGGTAGCCGAAGTAATTTAGGTGATTCTGGTATAGTTTGTTATGATTTTTAGCATTTTTTTGTTATTTTAAAGTGATTGGGCTTAGTTTGTTGCTGTAAAGTGTAGTTGGGGGTGATTTTTGATAGCCGCAGAAATTTAGGTGAGTTTGGCATAGTTTGCTATGGTTAGTAGCATTTTTTTGTAATTTAAAAGTGATTGGGTTTAGTTGGTTGTGGTAAGGGTTAGTTGGTGATGATTTATGGTAGCCGAAGTAATTTAGGTGAGTTTGGCATAGTTTGCTATGGTTACTAGCATTTTTTTGTAATTTAAAATTGATTGGGTTTAGTTTGTTGTGGTAAGGGTTAGTTGGTGATGATTTAGAGTAGCCGAAGTAATTTAGGTGAATCTGGCATAGTTTGTTATGATTTGTACACCTTTTTTTGTAATTTTAAGATGATATGGTTTGGTTTGTTGGGGTAAGGGATATTTGGGGGTGATTTACGTTTGCCGAAGTAATTTAGGTGATTCTGGTATAGTTTGTTATGATTTTTAGCATTTTTTTGTAATTTTAAAGTGATTGGGCTTAGTTTGTTGCTGTAAAGTGTAGTTGGGGGTGATTTTTGATAGCCGAAGTAATTTAGGTGAGTTTGGCATAGTTTGCTATGGTTAGTAGCATTTTTTTGTAATTTAAAAGTGATTGGGTTTGGTTTGTTGTGGTAAGGGTTAGTTGGTGATGATTTATGGTAACCGAAGTAATTTAGGTGAGTTTGGCATAGTTTGCTATGGTTACTAGCATTTTTTTGTAATTTAAAAGTGATTGGGTTTAGTTTGTTGTGGTAAGGGTTAGTTGGTGATGATTTAGAGTAGCCGAAGTTATTTAGGTGAGTCTGGCATAGTTTGTTATGATTGGTACACCTTTTTTGGTAATTTTAAGATGATATGGTTTGGTTTGTTGTGGTAAGGGCTAGTTGGCTGTTATTTACGGTAGCCGAAGTAATTTAGGTGATTCTGGTATAGTTTGTTATGATTTTTAGCATTTTTTTGTAATTTTAAAGTGATTGGGCTTAGTTTGTTGCTGTAAAGTGTAGTTGGGGGTGATTTTTGATAGCCGCAGTAATTTAGGTGAGTTTGGCATAGTTTGCTATGGTTAGTAGCATTTTTTTGTAATTTAAAAGTGATTGGGTTTAGTTTGTTGTGGTAAGGGTTAGTTGGTGATGATTTATGGTAGCCGAAGTAATTTAGGTGAGTTTGGCATAGTTTGCTATGGTTACTAGCATTTTTTTGTAATTTAAAATTGATTGGGTTTAGTTTGTTGTGGTAAGGGTTAGTTGGTGATGATTTAGAGTAGCCGAAGTAATTTAGATGAATCTGGCATAGTTTGTTATGATTTGTACACCTTTTTTTGTAATTTTAAGATGATATGGTTTGGTTTGTTGTGGTAAGGGATAGTTGGGGGTGATTTACGGTAGCCGAAGTAATTTAGGTGATTCTGGTATAGTTTGTTATGATTTTTAGCATTTTTTTGTAATTTTAAAGTGATTGGGCTTAGTTTGTTGCTGTAAAGTGTAGTTGGGGGTGATTTTTGATAGCCGAAGTAATTTAGGTGAGTTTGGCATAGTTTTCTATGGTTAGTAGCATTTTTTTGTAATTTAAAAGTGATTGGGTTTAGTTTGTTGTGGTAAGGGTTAGTTGGTGATGATTTATGGTAACCGAAGTAATTTAGGTGAGTTTGGCATAGTTTGCTATGGTTACTAACATTTTTTTGTAATTTAAAAGTGATTTGGTTTAGTTTGTTGTGGTAAGGGTTAGTTGGTGATGATTTAGAATAGCCGAAGTAATTTAGGTGAGTCTGGCATATTTTGTTATGATTTGTACACCTTTTTTTGTAATTTTAAGATGATATGGTTTGGTTTATTGTGGTAAGGGATAGTTGGGGGTGATTTACGGTAGCCGAAGTAATTTAGGTAATTCTGGAATAGTTTGTTATGATTTTTAGCATTTTTTTTGTAATTTTAAAGTGATTGGGCTTAGTTTGTTGCTGTAAAGTGTAGTTGGGGGTGATTTTTGATAGCCGAAGTAATATAGGCGAGTTTGGCATAGTTTGCTATGGTTAGTAGCATCTTTTTGTAATTTAAAAGTGATTGGGTTTAGTTTGTTGTGGTAAGAATTAGTTGGTGATGATTTATGGTAGCCAAAGTAATTTAGGTGAGTTTGGCATAGTTTGCTATGTTTACTAGCATTTTTTTGTAATTTAAAAGTGATTGGGTTTAGTTTGTTGTGGTAAGGGTTAGTTGGTGATGATTTAGAGTAGCCGAAGTATTTTAGGTGAGTCTGGCATAGTTTGTTATGATTTGTACACCTTTTTTTGTAATTTTAAGATGATATGGTTTGGTTTGTTGTGGTAAGAGATAGTTGGGGGTGATTTACGGTAGCCGAAGTAATTTAGGTGATTCTGGTATAGTTTGTTATGATTTTTAGCATTTTTTTGTAATTTTAAAGTGATTGGGCTTAGTTTGTTGCTGTAAAGTGTAGTTGGGGGTGATTTTTGATAGCCGAAGTAATTTAGGTGAGTTTGGCATAGTTTGCTATGGTTAGTAGCATTTTTTTGTAATTTAAAAGTGATTGGGTTTGGTTTGTTGTGGTAAGGGTTAGTTGGTGATGATTTATGGTAACCGAAGTAATTTAGGTGAGTTTGGCATAGTTTGCTATGGTTACTAGCATTTTTTTGTAATTTAAAAGTGATTGGGTTTAGTTTGTTGTGGTAAGGGTTAGTTGGTGATGATTTAGAGTAGCCGAAGTTATTTAGGTGAGTCTGGCATAGTTTGTTATGATTTGTACACCTTTTTTTGTAATTTTAAGATGATATGGTTTGGTTTATTGTGGTAAGGGATAGTTGGGGGTGATTTACGGTAGCCGAAGTAATTTAGGTAATTCTGGAATAGTTTGTTATGATTTTTAGCATTTTTTTTGTAATTTTAAAGTGATTGGGCTTAGTTTGTTGCTGTAAAGTGTATTTGGGGGTGATTTTTGATAGCCGAAGTAATATAGGTGTGTTTGGCATAGTTTGCTATGGTTAGTAGCATCTTTTTGTAATTTAAATGTGATTGGGTTTAGTTTGTTGTGGTAAGAATTAGTTGGTGATGATTTATGGTAGCCAAAGTAATTTAGGTGAGTTTGGCATAGTTTGCAGTGGTTACTAGCATTTTTTTGTAGTTTAAAAGTGATTGGGTTTAGTTTGTTGTGGTAAGGGTTAGTTGGTGATAATTTAGAGTAGCCGAAGTAATTTAGGTGAGTCTGGCATAGTTTGTTATGATTTGTACACCTTTTTTTGTAATTTTAAGATGATATGGTTTGGTTTGTTGTGGTAAGGGATAGTTGGGGGTGATTTACGGTAGCCGAAGTAATTTAGGTGATTCTGGTATAGTTTGTTATGATTTTTAGCATTTTTTTGTAATTTTAAAGTGATTGGGCTTAGTTTGTTGCTGTAAAGTGTAGTTGGGGGTGATTTTTGATAGCCGAAGTAATTTAGGTGAGTTTGGCATAGTTTGCTATGGTTAGTAGCATTTTTTTGTAATTTAAAAGTGATTGGGTTTAGTTTGTTGTGGTAAGGGTTAGTTGGTGATGATTTATGGTAGCCGAAATAATTTAGGTGAGTTTGGCATAGTTTGCAATGGTTACTAGCATTTTTTTGTAATTTAAAAGTGATTGGGTTTAGTTTGTTGTGGTAAGGGTTAGTTGGTGATGATTTAGAGTAGCCGAAGTAATTTAAGTGAGTTTGGCATAGTTTGCTATGGTTAGTAGCATTTTTTTGTAATTTAAAAGTGATTGGGTTTAGTTTGTTGTGGTAAGGGTTAGTTGGTGATGATTTATGGTAGCCGAAGTAATTTAGGTGAGTTTGGCATAGTTTGCTATGGTTACTAGCATTTGTTTGTAATTTAAAACTTATTGGGTTTAGTTTGTTGTGGTAAGGGTTAGTTGGTGATGATTTAGAGTAGCCGAAGTAATTTAGGTGAGTCTGGCATAGTTTGTTATGATTTGTACACCTTTTTTTGTAATTTTAAGATTATATGGTTTGTTTGTTGTGGTAAAAGATAGTTGGGGGTGATTTACGGTAGCAGAAGTGATTTAGGTGATTCTGGTATAGCTTGTTATGATTTTGAGCAGTTTTTTGTAATTTTAAAGTGATTAAGCTTAGTTTGTTGCTGTAAAGTGTAGTTGGGGGTGATTTTTGACAGCTGAAGTAATTTAGGTGAGTTTGGCGTAGTTTGCTACGGTTACTAGCATTTTTTTGTAATTTAAAAGTGATTGGGTTTAGTTTGTTGTGTTAAGGGTTAGTTGGTGATGATTTAGAGTAGCCGAAGTAATTTAGGTGAGTCTGGCATAGTTTGTTATAATTTGTACACCTTTTTTTGTAATTTTAAGATAATATGGTTTGGTTTGTTGTGGTAAGGGATAGTTGGGGTGATTTACGGTAGCCGAAGTAATTTAGGTGATTCTGGTATAGTTTGTTATGATTTTTAGCATTTTTTTGTAATTTTAAAGTGATTGAGCTTAGTTTGTTGCTGTAAAGTGTAGTTGGGGTTGATTTTTGATAGCCGAAGTAATTTAGGTGAGTTTGGCATAGTTTGCTATGGTTAGTAGCATTTTTTTGTAATTTAAAAGTGATTGGGTTTAGTTTGTTGTGGTAAGGGTTAGATGGTCATGATTTATGGTAGCCGAAGTAATTTAGGTGAGTTTGGCATAGTTTGCTATGGTTACTAGCATTTTTTTGTAATTTAAAAGTGATTGGGTTTAGTTTCTTGTGGTAAGGGTTAGTTGGTGATGATTTAGAGTAGCCGAAGTAATTTAGGTGAGTCTGGCATAGTTTGTTATGATTTGTACACCTTTTTTTGTAATTTTAAGATGATATGGTTTGGTTTGTTTTGGTAAGGGATAGCTGGGGGTGATTTACGGTTGCCGAAGTAATTTAGGTGATTCTGGTATAGTTTGTTATGATTTTTAGCATTTTTTTGTTATTTTAAAGTGATTGGGCTTAGTTTGTTGCTGTAAAGTGTAGTTGGGGGTGATTTTTGATAGCCGAAGTGATTTAGGTGAGTTTGGCATAGTTTGCTATGGTTAGTAGCATTTTTTTGTAATTTAAAATTGATAGTGGTTAAGTTTGTTGTGGTAAGGGTTAGTTGGTGATGATTTATGGTAGCCGAAGTTATTTAGGTGAGTTTGGCATAGTTTGCTATGGTTACTAGCATTTTTTTGTAATTTAAAAGTGATTGGGTTTGGTTTGTTGTGGTAAGGGTTAGTTGGTGATGATTTAGAGTAGCCGAAATAATTTAGGTGAGTCTGGCATAGTTTGTTATGATTTGTACACCTTGTTTTGTAATTTTAAGATGATATGGTTTGGTTTGTTGTGGTAAGGGATAGTTGGGGGTTATTTACGGTAGCTGAAGAAATTTAGGTGATTCTGGTATAGTTTGTTATAATTTTTAGCATTTTTTTTGTAATTTTAAAGTGATTGGGCTTAGTTTGTTGCTGTAAAGTGTAGTTGGGGGTGATTTTTGATAGCCGAAGTAATTTAGGTGAGTTTGGCATAGTTTGCTATGGTTAGTAGCATTTTTTTGTAATTTAAAAGTGATTGGGTTTAGTTTGTTGTGGTAAGGGTTAGTTGGTGATGATTTATGGTAGCCGAAGTAATTTAGGTGAGTTTGGCATAGTTTTCTATCTTTACTAGCATTTTTTTGTAATTTAAAAGTGATTGGGTTTAGTTTGTTGTGGTAAGGGTTAGTTGGTGATGATTTAGAGTAGCCGAAGTAATTTAGGTGAGTCTGGCATAGTTTGTTATGATTTTTACACCTTTTTTTGTAATTTTAAGATGATATGGTTTGGTTTGTTTTGGTAAGGGATAGTTGGGGGTGATTTACGGTTGCCGAAGTAATTTAGGTGATTCTGGTATAGTTTGTTATGATTTTTAGCATTTTTTTGTTATTTTAAAGTGATTGGGCTTAGTTTGTTGCTGTAAAGTGTAGTTGGGGGTGATTTTTGATAGCCGAAGTGATTTAGGTGAGTTTGGCATAGTTTGCTATGGTTAGTAGCATTTTTTTGTAATTTAAAATTGATAGTGGTTAAGTTTGTTGTGGTAAGGGTTAGTTGGTGATGATTTATGGTAGCCGAAGTTATTTAGGTGAGTTTGGCATAGTTTGCTATGGTTACTAGCATTTTTTTGTAATTTAAAAGTGATTGGGTTTGGTTTGTTGTGGTAAGGGTTAGTTGGTGATGATTTAGAGTAGCCGAAATAATTTAGGTGAGTCTGGCATAGTTTGTTATGATTTGTACACCTTGTTTTGTAATTTTAAGATGATATGGTTTGGTTTGTTGTGGTAAGGGATAGTTGGGGGTTATTTACGGTAGCTGAAGAAATTTAGGTGATTCTGGTATAGTTTGTTATAATTTTTAGCATTTTTTTTGTAATTTTAAAGTGATTGGGCTTAGTTTGTTGCTGTAAAGTGTAGTTGGGGGTGATTTTTGATAGCCGAAGTAATTTAGGTGAGTTTGGCATAGTTTGCTATGGTTAGTAGCATTTTTTTGTAATTTAAAAGTGATTGGGTTTAGTTTGTTGTGGTAAGGGTTAGTTGGTGATGATTTATGGTAGCCGAAGTAATTTAGGTGAGTTTGGCATAGTTTTCTATGTTTACTAGCATTTTTTTGTAATTTAAAAGTGATTGGGTTTAGTTTGTTGTGGTAAGGGTTAGTTGGTGATGATTTAGAGTAGCCGAAGTAATTTAGGTGAGTCTGGCATAGTTTGTTATGATTTGTACACCTTTTTTTGTAATTTTAAGATGATATGGTTTGGTTTGTTTTGGTAAGGGATAGTTGGGGGTGATTTACGGTAACCGAAATAATTTAGGTGATTCTGGTATAGTTTGTTATGATTTTTAGAATTTTTTTGTTATTTTAAAGTGATTGGGCTTAGTTTGTTGCTGTAAAGTGTAGTTGGGGGTGATTTTTGATAGCCGAAGTAATTTAGGTGAGTTTGGCATAGTTTGCTATGGTTAGTAGCATTTTTTTGTAATTTAAAAGTGATTGGGTTTAGTTTGTTGTGGTAAGGGTTAGTTGGTGATGATTTAGAGTAGCCGAAGTAATTTAGGTGAGTCTGGCATAGTTTGTTATGATTTGTACACCTTTTTTTGTAATTTTAAGATGATATGGTTTGGTTTGTTGTGGTAAGGGATAGTTGGGGGTGATTTACGGTAGCCGAAGTAATTTAGGTGATTCTGATATAGTTTGTTATGATTTTTAGCATTTTTTTGTAATATTAAATTGATTGGGCTTAGTTTGTTGCTGTAAAGTGTAGTTGGGGGTGATTTTTGATAGCCGAATTAATTTAGGTGTGTTTGGCATAGTTTGCTATGGTTAGTAGCATTTTTTTGTAATTTAAAAGTGATTGGGTTTAGTTTGTTGTGGTAAAGGTTAGTTGGTTATGATTTATGGAAGCCGAAGTAATTTAGGTGAGTTTGGCATAGTTTGCTATGTTTACTAGCATTTTTTTGTAATTTAAAAATGATTGGGTTTAGTTTGTTGTGGTAAGGGTTAGTTGGTGATGATTTAGAGTAGCCGAAGTAATTTAGGTGAGTCTGGCTTAGTTTGTTACGATTTGTACACCTTTTTTTGTAATTTTAAGATGATATGGTTTGGTTTGTTGTGGTAAGGGATAGTTGGGGGTGATTTACGGTAGCCGAAGTAATTTAGGTGATTCTGGTATAGTTTGTTATGATTTTTATCATTTTTTTGTAATCTTAAAGTGATTGGGCTTAGTTTGTTGCTGTAAAGTGTAGTTGGGGGTGATTTTTGATAGCCGAAGTAATTTAGGTGAGTTTGGCATAGTTTGCTATGGTTAGTAGCATTTTATTGTAATTTAACGGTGATTGGGTTTAGTTTGTTGTGGTAAGGGTTAGTTGGTGATGATTTATGGTAGCCGAAGTAATTTAGGTGAGTTTGGCATAGTTTGCTATGGTAACTAGAATTTTTTTGTAATTTAAAAGTGATTGGGTTTAGTTTGTTGTGGTAAGGGTTAGTTGGTGATGATTTAGAGTAGCCGAAGTAATTTAGGTGAGTCTGGCATAGTTTGTTATGATTTGTACACCTTTTTTTGTAATTTAAAGATGATATGGTTTGGTTTGTTGTGGTAAGGGATAGTTGAAGGTGATTTACGGTAGCCGAAGTAATTTAGGTGATTCTGGTATAGTTTGTTATGATTTTTAGCAGTTTTTTGTAATTTTAAAGTGATTGGGCTTAATTTGTTGCTGTAAAGTGTAGTTGGGGGTGATTTTTGATAGCCGAAGTAATTTAGGTGAGTTTGGCATAGTTTGCTATGGTTAGTAGCATTTTTTTTGTAATTTTAAAGTGATTGGGTTTAGTTTGTTGTGGTAAGGGTTAGTTGGTGATGATTTATGGTAGCCGAAGTAATTTAGGTGAGTTTGGCATAGTTTGCTACGGTTACTAGCATTTTTTTATAATTTAAAAGTGATTGGGTTTAGTTTGTTGTGGTAAGGGTTAGTTGGTGATGATTTAGAGTAGCCGAAGTAATTTAGGTGAGTCTGGCATAGTTTGTTATGATTTGTACACCTTTTTTTGTAATTTTAAGATGATATGGTTTGGTTTATTTTGGTAAGGGATAGTTGGGGGTGATTTACGGTAGCCGAAGTAATTTAGGTGATTCTGGAATAGTTTGTTATGATTTTTAGCATTTTTTTATTATTTTAAAGTGATTGGGCTTAGTTTGTTGCTGTAAAGTGTAGTTGGGGGTGATTTTTGATAGCCGAAGTAATATAGGTGAGTTTGGCATAGTTTGCTATGGTTAGTAGCATTTTTTTGTAATTTAAAAGTGATTGGGTTTAGTTTGTTGTGGTAAGAATTAGTTGGTGATGATTTATGGTAGCCAAAGTAATTTAGGTGAGTTTGGCATAGTTTGTTGTGGTAAGGGTTAGTTGGTGATGATTTAGAGTAGCCGAAGCAATTTAGGTGAGTCTGGCATAGTTTGTTATGATTTGTACACCTTTTTTTGTAATTTTAAGATGATATGGTTTGGTTTGTTGTGGTAAGGGATAGTTGGGGGTGATTTACGGTAGCCGAAGTGATTTAGGTGATTCTGGTATAGTTTGTTATGATTTTTAGCAGTTTTTTGTAATTTTAAAGTGATTAAGCTTAGTTTGTTGCTGTAAAGTGTAGTTGGGGGTGATTCTTGATAGCCGAAGTGATTTAGGTGAGTTTGGCATAGTTTGCTATGGTTAGTAGCTTTTTTTTGTAATTTAAAATTGATAGTGGTTAAGTTTGTTGTGGTAAGGGTTAGTTGGTGATGATTTGTGGTAGCCGAAGTTATTTAGGTGAGTTTGGCATAGTTTGCTATGGTTACTAGCATTTTTTTGTAATTTAAAAGTGATTGGGTTTGGTTTGTTGTAGTAAGGGTTAGTTGGTGATGATTTAGAGTAGCCGAAATAATTTAGGTGAGTCTGGCATAGTTTGTTATGATTTGTACACCTTGTTTTGTAATTTTAAGATGATATGGTTTGGTTTGTTGTGGTAAGGGATAGTTGGGGGTTATTTACGGTAGCTGAAGAAATTTAGGTGATTCTGGTATAGTTTGTTATAATTTTTAGCATTTTTTTTGTAATTTTAAAGTGATTGGGCTTAGTTTGTTGCTGTAAAGTGTAGTTGGGGGTGATTTTTGATAGCCGAAGTAATTTAGGTGAGTTTGGCATAGTTTGCTATGGTTAGTAGCATTTTTTTGTAATTTAAAAGTGATTGGGTTTAGTTTGTTGTGGTAAGGGTTAGTTGGTGATGATTTATGGTAGCCGAAGTAATTTAGGTGAGTTTGGCATAGTTTTCTATGTTTACTAGCATTTTTTTGTAATTTAAAAGTGATTGGGTTTAGTTTGTTGTGGTAAGGGTTAGTTGGTGATGATTTAGAGTAGCCGAAGTAATTTAGGTGAGTCTGGCATAGTTTGTTATGATTTGTACACCTTTTTTTGTAATTTTAAGATGATATGGTTTGGTTTGTTTTGGTAAGGGATAGTTGGGGGTGATTTACGGTAACCGAAATAATTTAGGTGATTCTGGTATAGTTTGTTATGATTTTTAGAATTTTTTTGTTATTTTAAAGTGATTGGGCTTAGTTTGTTGCTGTAAAGTGTAGTTGGGGGTGATTTTTGATAGCCGAAGTAATTTAGGTGAGTTTGGCATAGTTTGCTATGGTTAGTAGCATTTTTTTGTAATTTAAAAGTGATTGGGTTTAGTTTGTTGTGGTAAGGGTTAGTTGGTGATGATTTAGAGTAGCCGAAGTAATTTAGGTGAGTCTGGCATAGTTTGTTATGATTTGTACACCTTTTTTTGTAATTTTAAGATGATATGGTTTGGTTTGTTGTGGTAAGGGATAGTTGGGGGTGATTTACGGTAGCCGAAGTAATTTAGGTGATTCTGATATAGTTTGTTATGATTTTTAGCATTTTTTTGTAATATTAAATTGATTGGGCTTAGTTTGTTGCTGTAAAGTGTAGTTGGGGGTGATTTTTGATAGCCGAATTAATTTAGGTGTGTTTGGCATAGTTTGCTATGGTTAGTAGCATTTTTTTGTAATTTAAAAGTGATTGGGTTTAGTTTGTTGTGGTAAAGGTTAGTTGGTTATGATTTATGGAAGCCGAAGTAATTTAGGTGAGTTTGGCATAGTTTGCTATGTTTACTAGCATTTTTTTGTAATTTAAAAATGATTGGGTTTAGTTTGTTGTGGTAAGGGTTAGTTGGTGATGATTTAGAGTAGCCGAAGTAATTTAGGTGAGTCTGGCTTAGTTTGTTACGATTTGTACACCTTTTTTTGTAATTTTAAGATGATATGGTTTGGTTTGTTGTGGTAAGGGATAGTTGGGGGTGATTTACGGTAGCCGAAGTAATTTAGGTGATTCTGGTATAGTTTGTTATGATTTTTATCATTTTTTTGTAATCTTAAAGTGATTGGGCTTAGTTTGTTGCTGTAAAGTGTAGTTGGGGGTGATTTTTGATAGCCGAAGTAATTTAGGTGAGTTTGGCATAGTTTGCTATGGTTAGTAGCATTTTATTGTAATTTAACGGTGATTGGGTTTAGTTTGTTGTGGTAAGGGTTAGTTGGTGATGATTTATGGTAGCCGAAGTAATTTAGGTGAGTTTGGCATAGTTTGCTATGGTAACTAGAATTTTTTTGTAATTTAAAATTGATTGGGTTTAGTTTTTTGTGGTAAGGGTTAGTTGGTGATGATTTAGAGTAGCCGAAGTAATTTAGGTGAGTCTGGCATAGTTTGTTATGATTTGTACACCTTTTTTTGTAATTTTAAGATGATATGGTTTGGTTTGTTGTGGTAAGGGATAGTTGAAGGTGATTTACGGTAGCCGAAGTAATTTAGGTGATTCTGGTATAGTTTGTTATGATTTTTAGCAGTTTTTTGTAATTTTAAAGTGATTAGGCTTAATTTGTTGCTGTAAAGTGTAGTTGGGGGTGATTTTTGATAGCCGAAGTAATTTAGGTGAGTTTGGCATAGTTTGCTATGGTTAGTAGCATTTTTTTGTAATTTTAAAGTGATTGGGTTTAGTTTGTTGTGGTAAGGGTTAGTTGGTGATGATTTATGGTAGCCGAAGTAATTTAGGTGAGTTTGGCATAGTTTGCTACGGTTACTAGCATTTTTTTATAATTTAAAAGTGATTGGGTTTAGTTTGTTGTGGTAAGGGTTAGTTGGTGATGATTTAGAGTAGCCGAAGTAATTTAGGTGAGTCTGGCATAGTTTGTTATGATTTGTACACCTTTTTTTGTAATTTTAAGATGATATGGTTTGGTTTATTTTGGTAAGGGATAGTTGGGGGTGATTTACGGTAGCCGAAGTAATTTAGGTGATTCTGGAATAGTTTGTTATGATTTTTAGCATTTTTTTATTATTTTAAAGTGATTGGGCTTAGTTTGTTGCTGTAAAGTGTAGTTGGGGGTGATTTTTGATAGCCGAAGTAATATAGGTGAGTTTGGCATAGTTTGCTATGGTTAGTAGCATTTTTTTGTAATTTAAAAGTGATTGGGTTTAGTTTGTTGTGGTAAGAATTAGTTGGTGATGATTTATGGTAGCCAAAGTAATTTAGGTGAGTTTGGCATAGTTTGTTGTGGTAAGGGTTAGTTGGTGATGATTTAGAGTAGCCGAAGCAATTTAGGTGAGTCTGGCATAGTTTGTTATGATTTGTACACCTTTTTTTGTAATTTTAAGATGATATGGTTTGGTTTGTTGTGGTAAGGGATAGTTGGGGGTGATTTACGGTAGCCGAAGTGATTTAGGTGATTCTGGTATAGTTTGTTATGATTTTTAGCAGTTTTTTGTAATTTTAAAGTGATTAAGCTTAGTTTGTTGCTGTAAAGTGTAGTTGGGGGTGATTCTTGATAGCCGAAGTAATTTAGGTGAGTTTGGCATAGTTTGCTATGGTTAGTAATATTTTTTTGTAATTTAAAAGTGATTGGGATTAGTTTGTTGTGGTAAGGGTTAATTGGTGATGATTTATGGTAGCCGAATTAATTTAGGTGAGTTTGGCATAGTTTGCTACGGTTACTAGCATATTTTTGTAATTTAAAAGTGATTGGTTTTAGTTTGTTGTGGTAAGGGTTAGTTGGTGATGATTTAGAGTAGCCGAAGTAATTTAGGTGAGTCTGGCATAGTTTGTTATGATTTGTACACCTTTTTTTGTAATTTTAAGATGATATGGTTTGGTTTGTTGTGGTAAGGGATAGTTGGGGGTGATTTACGGTAGCCGAAGTAATTTAGGTGATTCTGGTATAGTTTGTTATGATTTTTAGCATTTTTTTGTAATTTTAAAGTGATTGGGCTTAGTTTGTTGCTGTAAAGTGTAGTTGGGGGTGATTTTTGATAGCCGAAGTAATTTAGGTGAGTTTGGCATAGTTTGCTATGGTTAGTAGCATTTTTTTGTAATTTTAAAGTGATTGGGTTTAGTTTGTTGTGGTAAGGGTTAGTTGGTGATGATTTATGGTAGCCGAAGTAATTTAGGTGAGTTTGGCATAGTTTGCTATGGTAACTAGAATTTTTTTGTAATTTAAAAGTGATTGGGTTTAGTTTGTTGTGGTAAGGGTTAGTTGGTGATGATTTAGAGTAGCCGAAGTAATTTAGGTGAGTCTGGCATAGTTTGTTATGATTTGTACACCTTTTTTTGTAATTTTAAGATGATATGGTTTGGTTTGTTGTGGTAAGGGATAGTTGAAGGTGATTTACGGTAGCCGAAGTAATTTAGGTGATTCTGGTATAGTTTGTTATGATTTTTAGCAGTTTTTTGTAATTTTAAAGTGATTGGGTTTAGTTTGTTGTGGTAAGGGTTAGTTGGTGATGATTTAGAGTAGCCGAAGTAATTTAGGTGAGTCTGGCATAGTTTGTTATGATTTGTACACCTTTTTTTGTAATTTTAAGATGATATGCTTTGGTTTGTTGTGGTAAGGGATAGTTGGGGGTGATTTACGTTAGCCGAAGTAATTTAGGTGATTCTGGTATAGTTTGTTATGATTTTTAGCATTTTTTTGTAATTTTAAAGTGATTGGGCTTAGTTTGTTGCTGTAAAGTGTAGTTGGGGGTGATTTTTGATAGCCGAAGTAATTTAGGTGAGTTTGGCATAGTTTGCTATGGTTAGTAGCATTTTTTTGTAATTTAAAAGTGATTGGGTTTAGTTTGTTGTGGTAAGGGTTAGTTGGTGATGATTTATGGTAGCCGAAATAATTTAGGTGAGTTTGGCATAGTTTGCTATGGTTTCTAGCATTTTTTTGTAATTTAAAAGTGATTGGGTTTAGTTTGTTGTGGTAAGGGTTAGTTGGTGATGATTTATGGTAGCCGAAGTAATTTAGGTGAGTTTGGCATAGTTTGCTATGGTTACTAGCATTTTTTTGTAATTTAAAACTTATTGGGTTTAGTTTGTTGTGGTAAGGGTTAGTTGGTGATGATTTAGAGTAGCCGAAGTAATTTAGGTGAGTCTGGCATAGTTTGTTATGATTTGTACACCTTTTTTTGTAATTTTAAGATGATATGGTTTGGTTGTTGTGGTAAGGGATAGTTGAAGGTGATTTACGGTAGCCGAAGTAATTTAGGTGATTCTGGTATAGTTTGTTATGATTTTTAGCAGTTTTTTGTAATTTTAAAGTGAATGGGCTTAATTTGTTGCTGTAAAGTGTAGTTGGGGGTGATTTTTGATAGCCGAAGTAATTTAGGTGAGTTTGGCATAGTTTGCTATGGTTAGTAGCATTTTTTTGTAATTTTAAAGTGATTGGGTTTAGTTTGTTGTGGTAAGGGTTAGTTGGTGATGATTTATGGTAGCCGAAATAATTTAGGTGAGTTTGGCATAGTTTGCTATGGTAACTAGAATTTTTTTGTAATTTAAAAGTGATTGGGTTTAGTTTGTTGTGGTAAGGGTTAGTTGGTGATGATTTAGAGTAGCCGAAGTAATTTAGGTGAGTCTGGCATAGTTTGTTATGATTTGTACACCTTTTTTTGTAATTTTAAGATGATATGGTTTGGTTTGTTGTGGTAAGGGATAGTTGAAGGTGATTTACGGTAGCCGAAGTAATTTAGGTAATTCTGGTATAGTTTGTTATGATTTTTAGCAGTTTTTTGTAATTTTAAAGTGATTGGGCTTAATTTGTTGCTGTAAAGTGTAGTTGGGGGTGATTTTTGATAGCCGAAGTAATTTAGGTGAGTTTGGCATAGTTTGCTATGGTTAGTAGCATTTTTTTGTAATTTAAAAGTGATTGGGTTTAGTTTGTTGTGGTAAGGGTTAGTTGGTGATGATTTATGGTAGCCGAAATAATTTAGGTGAGTTTGGCATAGTTTGCTATGGTTACTAGCATTTTTTTGTAATTTAAAAGTGATTGGGTTTAGTTTGTTGTGGTAAGGGTTAGTTGGTGATGATTTAGAGTAGCCGAAGTAATTTAAGTGAGTTTGGCATAGTTTGCTATGGTTAGTAGCATTTTTTTGTAATTTAAAAGTGATTGGGTTTAGTTTGTTGTGGTAAGTGTTAGTTGGTGATGATTTATGGTAGCCGAAGTAATTTAGGTGAGTTTGGCATAGTTTGCTATGGTTACTAGCATTTTTTTGTAATTTAAAACTTATTGGGTTTAGTTTGTTGTGGTAAGGGTTAGTTGGTGATGATTTAGAGTAGCCGAAGTAATTTACGTGAGTCTGGCATAGTTTGTTATGATTTGTACACCTTTTTTTGTAATTTTAAGATGATATGGTTTGGTTGTTGTGGTAAGGGATAGTTGAAGGTGATTTACGGTAGCCGAAGTAATTTAGGTGATTCTGGTATAGTTTGTTATGATTTTTAGCAGTTTTTTGTAATTTTAAAGTGAATGGGCTTAATTTGTTGCTGTAAAGTGTAGTCGGGGGTGATTTTTGATAGCCGAAGTAATTTAGGTGAGTTTGGCATAGTTTGCTATAGTTAGTAGCATTTTTTTGTAATTTTAAAGTGATTGGGTTTAGTTTGTTGTGGTAAGGGTTAGTTGGTGATGATTTATGGTAGCCGAAATAATTTAGGTGAGTTTGGCATAGTTTGCTATGGTAACTAGAATTTTTTTGTAATTTAAAAGTGATTGGGTTTAGTGTGTTGTGGTAAGAGTTAGTTGGTGATGATTTAGAGTAGCCGAAGTAATTTAGGTGAGTCTGGCATAGTTTGTTATGATTTGTACACCTTTTTTTGTAATTTTAAGATGATATGGTTTGGTTTGTTGTGGTAAGGGATAGTTGAAGGTGATTTACGGTAGCCGAAGTAATTTAGGTAATTCTGGTATAGTTTGTTATGATTTTTAGCAGTTTTTTGTAATTTTAAAGTGATTGGGCTTAATTTGTTGCTGTAAAGTGTAGTTGGGGGTGATTTTTGATAGCCGAAGTAATTTAGGTGAGTTTGTTCATAGTTTGCTATGGTTAGTAGCATTTTTTTGTAATTTTAAAGTGATTGGGTTTAGTTTGTTGTGGTAAGGGTTAGTTGGTGATGATTTATGGTAGCCTAAATAATTTAGGTGAGTTTGGCATAGTTTGCTATGGTTACTAGCATTTTTTTGTAATTTAAAAGTGATTGGGTTTAGTTTGTTGTGGTAAGGGTTAGTTGGTGATGCTTTATGGTAGCCGAAATAATTTAGGTGAGTTTGGCATATTTTGCTATGGTTACTAGCATTTTTTTGTAATTTAAAAGTGATTGGGTTTAGTTTGTTGTGGTAAGGGTTAGTTGGTGATGATTTAGAGTAGCCGAAGTAATTTAGGTGAGTCTGGCATAGTTTGTTATGATTTGTACACCTTTTTTGTAATTTTAAGATGATATGGTTTGGTTTGTTGTGGTAAGGGATAGTTGAAGGTGATTTACGGTAGCCGAAGTAATTTAGGTGATTCTGGTATAGTTTGTTATGATTTTTAGCAGTTTTTTGTAATTTTAAAGTGAATGGGCTCAATTTGTTGCTGTAAAGTGTAGTTGGGGGTGATTTTTGATAGCCGAAGTAATTTAGGTGAGTTTGGCATAGTTTGCTATGGTTAGTAGCATTTTTTTGTAATTTTAAAGTGATTGGGTTTAGTTTGTTGTGGTAAGGGTTAGTTGGTGATGACTTATGGTAGCCGAAGTAATTTAGGTGAGTTTGGCATAGTTTGCTACGGTTACTAGCATTTTTTTATAATTTAAAAGTGATTGGGTTTAGTTTGTTGTGGTAAGGGTTAGTTGGTGATGATTTAGAGTAGCCGAAGTAATTTAGGTGAGTCTGGCATAGTTTGTTATGATTTGTTTACCTTTTTTTGTAATTTTAAGATGATATGGTTTGGTTTATTGTGGTAAGGGATAGTTGGGGGTGATTTACGGTAGCCGAAGTAATTTAGGTGATTCTGGAATAGTTTGTTATGATTTTTAGCATTTTTTTTGTAATTTTAAAGTGATTGGGCTTAGTTTGTTGCTGTAAAGTGTAGTTGGGGGTGATTTTTGATAGCCGAAGTAATATAGGTGAGTTTGGCATAGTTTGCTATGGTTAGTAGCATTTTTTTGTAATTTAAAAGTAATTGGGTTTAGTTTGTTGTGGTAAGAATTAGTTGGTGATGATTTATGGTAGCCAAAGTAATTTAGGTGAGTTTGGCATAGTCTGCTATGGTTACTAGCATTTTTTTGTAATTTAAAAGTGATTGGGTTTAGTTTGTTGTGGTAAGGGTTATTTGGTGATGATTTAGAGTAGCCGAAGTAATTTAGGTGAGTCTGGCATAGTTTGTTATGATTTGTACACCTTTTTTTGTAATTTTAAGATGATATGGTTTGGTTTGTTGTGGTAAGGGATAGTTGGGGGTTATTTACGGTAGCCGAAGTAATTTAGGTGATTCTGGAATAGTTTGTTATAATTTTTAGCATTTTTTTTGTAATTTTAAAGTGATTGGGCTTAGTTTGTTGCTGTAAGGTGTAGTTGGGGGTGATTTTTGATAGCCGAAGTAATTTAGGTGAGTTTGGCATAGTTTGCTATGGTTAGTAGCATTTTTTTGTAATTTAAAAGTGATTGGGTTTAGTTTGTTGTGGTAAGGGTTAGTTGGTGATGATTTATGGTAGCCGAAGTAATTTAGGTGAGTTTGGCATAGTTTTCTATGTTTACTAGCATTTTTTTGTAATTTAAAAGTGATTGGGTTTAGTTTGTTGTGGTAAGGGTTAGTTGGTGATGATTTAGAGTAGCCGAAGTAATTTAGGTGAGTCTGGCATAGTTTGTTATGATTTGTACACCTTTTTTTGTAATTTTAAGATGATATGGTTTGGTTTGTTTTGGTAAGGGATAGTTGGGGGTGATTTACGGTAGCCGAAATAATTTAGGTGATTCTGGTATAGTTTGTAATGATTTTTAGCATTTTTTTGTTATTTTAAAGTGATTGGGCTTAGTTTGTTGCTGTAAAGTGTAGTTGGGGGTGATTTTTGATAGCCGAAGTAATTTAGGTGAGTTTGGCATAGTTTGCTATGGTTAGTAGCATTTTTTTGTAATTTAAAAGTGATTGGGTTTAGTTTGTTGTGGTAAGGGTTAGTTGGTGATGATTTATGGTAGCCGAAGTAATTTAGGTGAGTTTGGCATAGTTTTCTATGTTTACTAGCATTTTTTTGTAATTTAAAAGTGATTGGGTTTAGTTTGTTGTGGTAAGGGTTAGTTGGTGATGATTTAGAGTAGCCGAAGTAATTTAGGTGAGTCTGGCATAGTTTGTTATGATTTGTACACCTTTTTTTGTAATTTTAAAATGATATGGTTTGTTTTGTTGTGGTAAGGGATAGTTGGGGGTGATTTACGGTAGCCGAAGTAATTTAGGTGATTCTGATATAGTTTGTTATGATTTTTAGAATTTTTTTGTAATTTTAAAGTGATTGGGCTTAATTTGTTGCTGTAAAGTGTAGTTGGGGGTGATTTTTGATAGCCGAAGTAATTTAGGTGAGTTTGGCATAGTTTGCTATGGTTAGTAGCATTTTTTTGTAATTTAAAAGTGATTGGGTTTAGTTTGTTGTGGTAAGGGTTAGTTGGTGATGATTTAGAGTAGCCGAAGTAATTTAGGTGAGTCTGGCATAGTTTGTTATGATTGGTACACCTTTTTTTGTAATTTTAAGATGATATGGTTTGGTTTGTTGTGGTAAGGGATAGTTGGGGGTGATTTACGGTAGCCGAATTGATTTAGGTGATTCTGGTATAGTTTGTTATGATTTTTAGCAGTTTTTTGTAATTTTAAAGTGATTAAGCTTAGTTTGTTGCTGTAAAGTGTAGTTGGGGGTGATTCTTGATAGCCGAAGTAATTTAGGTGAGTTTGGCATAGTTTGCTATGGTTAGTAGTATTTTTTTATAATTTAAAAGTGATTGGGTTTAGTTTGTTGTGGTAAGGGTTAGTTGGTGATGATTTATGGTAGCCGAATTAATTTAGGTGAGTTTGGCATAGTTTGCTACGGTTACTAGCATTTTTTTGTAATTTAAAAGTGATTGGGTTTAGTTTGTTGTGGTAAGGGTTAGTTGGTGATGATTTAGAGTAGCCGAAATAATTTAGGTGAGTCTGGCATAGTTTGTTATGATTTGTACACCTTTTTTTGTAATTTTAAGATGATATGGTTTGGTTGTTGTGGTAAGGGATAGTTGAAGGTGATTTACGGTAGCCGAAGTAATTTAGGTGATTCTGGTATAGTTTGTTATGATTTTTAGCAGTTTTTTGTAATTTTAAAGTGAATGGGCTTAATTTGTTGCTGTAAAGTGTAGTTGGGGGTGATTTTTGATAGCCGAAGTAATTTAGGTGAGTTTGGCATAGTTTGCTATAGTTAGTAGCATTTTTTTGTAATTTTAAAGTGATTGGGTTTAGTTTGTTGTGGTAAGGGTTAGTTGGTGATGATTTATGGTAGCCGAAATAATTTAGGTGAGTTTGGCATAGTTTGCTATGGTAACTAGAATTTTTTTGTAATTTAAAAGTGATTGGGTTTAGTGTGTTGTGGTAAGAGTTAGTTGGTGATGATTTAGAGTAGCCGAAGTAATTTAGGTGAGTCTGGCATAGTTTGTTATGATTTGTACACCTTTTTTTGTAATTTTAAGATGATATGGTTTGGTTTGTTGTGGTAAGGGATAGTTGAAGGTGATTTACGGTAGCCGAAGTAATTTAGGTAATTCTGGTATAGTTTGTTATGATTTTTAGCAGTTTTTTGTAATTTTAAAGTGATTGGGCTTAATTTGTTGCTGTAAAGTGTAGTTGGGGGTGATTTTTGATAGCCGAAGTAATTTAGGTGAGTTTGTTCATAGTTTGCTATGGTTAGTAGCATTTTTTTGTAATTTTAAAGTGATTGGGTTTAGTTTGTTGTGGTAAGGGTTAGTTGGTGATGATTTATGGTAGCCAAAATAATTTAGGTGAGTTTGGCATAGTTTGCTATGGTTACTAGCATTTTTTTGTAATTTAAAAGTGATTGGGTTTAGTTTGTTGTGGTAAGGGTTAGTTGGTGATGATTTATGGTAGCCGAAATAATTTAGGTGAGTTTGGCATATTTTGCTATGGTTACTAGCATTTTTTTGTAATTTAAAAGTGATTGGGTTTAGTTTGTTGTGGTAAGGGTTAGTTGGTGATGATTTAGAGTAGCCGAAGTAATTTAGGTGAGTCTGGCATAGTTTGTTATGATTTGTTTACCTTTTTTTGTAATTTTAAGATGATATGGTTTGGTTTATTGTGGTAAGGGATAGTTGGGGGTGATTTACGGTAGCCGAAGTAATTTAGGTGATTCTGGAATAGTTTGTTATGATTTTTAGCATTTTTTTTGTAATTTTAAAGTGATTGGGCTTAGTTTGTTGCTGTAAAGTGTAGTTGGGGGTGATTTTTGATAGCCGAAGTAATATAGGTGAGTTTGGCATAGTTTGCTATGGTTAGTAGCATTTTTTTGTAATTTAAAAGTAATTGGGTTTAGTTTGTTGTGGTAAGAATTAGTTGGTGATGATTTATGGTAGCCAAAGTAATTTAGGTGAGTTTGGCATAGTCTGCTATGGTTACTAGCATTTTTTTGTAATTTAAAAGTGATTGGGTTTAGTTTGTTGTGGTAAGGGTTAGTTGGTGATGATTTAGAGTAGCCGAAGTAATTTAGGTGAGTCTGGCATAGTTTGTTATGATTTGTACACCTTTTTTTGTAATTTTAAGATGATATGGTTTAATTTGTTGTGGTAAGGGATAGTTGGGGGTTATTTACGGTAGCCGAAGTAATTTAGGTGATTCTGGAATAGTTTGTTATAATTTTTAGCATTTTTTTTGTAATTTTAAAGTGATTGGGCTTAGTTTGTTGCTGTAAGGTGTAGTTGGGGGTGATTTTTGATAGCCGAAGTAATTTAGGTGAGTTTGGCATAGTTTGCTATGGTTAGTAGCATTTTTTTGTAATTTAAAAGTGATTGGGTTTAGTTTGTTGTGGTAAGGGTTAGTTGGTGATGATTTATGGTAGCCGAAGTAATTTAGGTGAGTTTGGCATAGTTTTCTATGTTTACTAGCATTTTTTTGTAATTTAAAAGTGATTGGGTTTAGTTTGTTGTGGTAAGGGTTAGTTGGTGATGATTTAGAATAGCCGAAGTAATTTAGGTGAGTCTGGCATAGTTTGTTATGATTTGTACACCTTTTTTTGTAATTTTAAGATGATATGGTTTGGTTTGTTTTGGTAAGGGATAGTTGGGGGTGATTTACGGTAGCCGAAATAATTTAGGTGATTCTGGTATAGTTTGTAATGATTTTTAGCATTTTTTTGTTATTTTAAAGTGATTGGGCTTAGTTTGTTGCTGTAAAGTGTAGTTGGGGGTGATTTTTGATAGCCGAAGTAATTTAGGTGAGTTTGGCATAGTTTGCTATGGTTAGTAGCATTTTTTTGTAATTTAAAAGTGATTGGGTTTAGTTTGTTGTGGTAAGGGTTAGTTGGTGATGATTTAGAGTAGCCGAAGTAATTTAGGTGAGTCTGGCATAGTTTGTTATGATTTGTACACCTTTTTTTGTAATTTTAAAATGATATGGTTTGGTTTGTTGTGGTAAGGGATAGTTGGGGGTGATTTACGGTAGCCGAAGTAATTTAGGTGATTCTGATATAGTTTGTTATGATTTTTAGAATTTTTTTGTAATTTTAAAGTGATTGGGCTTAATTTGTGGCTGTAAAGTGTAGTTGGGGGTGATTTTTGATAGCCGAAGTAATTTAGGTGAGTTTGGCATAGTTTGCTATGGTTAGTAGCATTTTTTTGTAATTTAAAAGTGATTGGGTTTAGTTTGTTGTGGTAAGGGTTAGTTGGTGATGATTTAGAGTAGCCGAAGTAATTTAGGTGAGTCTGGCATAGTTTGTTATAATTTGTACACCTTTTTTTGTAATTTTAAGATGATATGGTTTGGTTTGTTGTGGTAAGGGATAGTTGGGGGTGATTTACGGTAGCCGAATTGATTTAGGTGATTCTGGTATAGTTTGTTATGATTTTTAGCAGTTTTTTGTAATTTTAAAGTGATTAAGCTTAGTTTGTTGCTGTAAAGTGTAGTTGGGGGTGATTCTTGATAGCCGAAGTAATTTAGGTGAGTTTGGCATAGTTTGCTATGGTTAGTAGTATTTTTTTATAATTTAAAAGTGATTGGGTTTAGTTTGTTGTGGTAAGGGTTAGTTGGTGGTGATTTATGGTAGCCGAATTAATTTAGGTGAGTTTGGCATAGTTTGCTACGGTTACTAGCATTTTTTTGTAATTTAAAAGTGATTGGGTTTAGTTTGTTGTGGTAAGGGTTAGTTGGTGATGATTTAGAGTAGCCGAAGTAATTTAGGTGAGTCTGGCATAGTTTGTTATGATTTGTACACCTTTTTTTGTAATTTTAAGATGATATGGTTTGGTTTGTTGTGGTAAAAGATAGTTGGGGGTGATTTACGGTAGCCGAAGTGATTTAGGTGATTCTGGTATAGTTTGTTATGATTTTTAGCAGTTTTTTGTAATTTTAAAGTGATTAAGCATAGTTTGTTGCTGTAAAGTGTAGTTGGGGGTGATTTTTGACAGCCGAAGTAATTTAGGTGAGTTTGGCGTAGTTTGCTACGGTTACTAGCATTTTTTTGTAATTTAAAAGTGATTGGGTTTAGTTTGTTGTGGTAAGGGTTAGTTGGTGATGATTTATGGTAGCCGAAGTAATTTAGGTGAGTTTGGCATAGTTTGCTATGGTTACTAGCATTTTTTTGTAATTTAAAACTTATTGGGTTTAGTTTGTTGTGGTAAGGGTTAGTTGGTGATGATTTAGAGTAGCCGAAGTAATTTAGGTGAGTCTGGCATAGTTTGTTATGATTTGTACACCTTTTTTTATAATTTTAAAATGATATGGTTTGGTTTGTTGTGGTAAGGGATAGTTGAAGGTGATTTACGGTAGCCGAAGTAATTTAGGTGATTCTGGTATAGTTATTTATGATTTTTAGCAGTTTTTTGTAATTTTAAAGTGAATGGGCTTAATTTGTTGCTGTAAAGTGTAGTTGGGGGTGATTTTTGATAGCCGAAGTAATTTAGGTGAGTTTGGCATAGTTTGCTATGGTTAGTAGCATTTTTTTGTAATTTTAAAGTGATTGGGTTTAGTTTGTTGTGGTAAGGGTTAGTTGGTGATGATTTATGGTAGCCGAAGTAATTTAGGTGAGTTTGGCATAGTTTGCTACGGTTACTAGCATTTTTTTATAATTTAAAAGTGATTGGGTTTAGTTTGTTGTGGTAAGGGTTAGTTGGTGATGATTTAGAGTAGCCGAAGTAATTTAGGTGAGTCTGGCATAGTTTGTTATGATTTGTTCACCTTTTTTTGTAATTTTAAGATGATATGGTTTGGTTTATTGTGGTAAGGGATAGTTGGGGGTGATTTACGGTAGCCGAAGTAATTTAGGTGATTCTGGAATAGTTTGTTATGATTTTTAGCATTTTTTTTGTAATTTTAAAGTGATTGGGCTTAGTTTGTTGCTGTAAAGTGTAGTTAGGGGTGATTTTTGATAGCCGAAGTAACGTAGGTGAGTTTGGCATAGTTTGCTATGGTTAGTAGCATTTTTTTGTAATTTAAAAGTGATTGGGTTTAGTTTGTTGTGGTAAGAATTAGTTGGTGATGATTTATGGTAGCCAAAGTAATTTAGGTGAGTTTGGCATAGTTTGCTATGGTTACTAGCATTTTTTTGTAATTTAAAAGTGATTGGGTTTAGTTTGTTGTGGTAAGGGTTAGTTGGTGATGATTTAGAGTAGCCGAAGTAATTTAGGTGAGTCTGGCATAGTTTGTTATGATTTGTACACCTTTTTTTGTAATTTTAAGATGATATGGTTTGGTTTGTTGTGGTAAGGGATAGTTGGGGGTGATTTACGGTTGCCGAAGTAATTTAGGTGATTCTGGTATAGTTTGTTATGATTTTTAGCATTTTTTTGTAATTTTAAAGTGATTGGGCTTAGTTTGTTGCTGTAAAGTGTAGTTGGGGGTGATTTTTGATAGCCGAAGTAATTTAGGTGAGTTTGGCATAGTTTGCTATGGTTAGTAGCATTTTTTTGTAATTTAAAAGTGATTGGGTTTAGTTTGTTGTGGTAAGGGTTAGTTGGTGATGATTTATGGTAGCCGAAATAATTTAGGTGAGTTTGGCATAGTTTGCTATGGTTACTAGCATTTTTTTGTAATTTAAAAGTGATTGGGTTTAGTTTGTTGTGGTAAGGGTTAGTTGGTGATGATTTAGAGTAGCCGAAGTAATTTAAGTGAGTTTGGCATAGTTTGCTATGGTTAGTAGCATTTTTTTGTAATTTAAAAGTGATTGGGTTTAGTTTGTTGTGGTAAGGGTTAGTTGGTGATGATTTATGGTAGCCGAAGTAATTTAGGTGAGTTTGGCATAGTTTGCTATGGTTACTAGCATTTTTTTGTAATTTAAAACTTATTGGGTTTAGTTTGTTGTGGTAAGGGTTAGTTGGTGATGATTTAGAGTAGCCGAAGTAATTTAGGTGAGTCTGGCATAGTTTGTTATGATTTGTACACTTTTTTTTGTAATTTTAAGATGATATGGTTTGGTTTGTTGTGGTAAAAGATAGTTGGGGGTGATTTACGGTAGCCGAAGTGATTTAGGTGATTCTGGTATAGTTTGTTATGATTTCTAGCAGTTTTTTGTAATTTTAAAGTGATTAAGCTTAGTTTGTTGCTGTAAAGTGTAGTTGGGGGTGATTTTTGACAGCCGAAGTAATTTAGGTGAGTTTGGCGTAGTTTGCTACGGTTACTAGCATTTTTTTGTAATTTAAAAGTGATTGGGTTTAGTTTGTTGTGGTAAGGGTTAGTTGGTGATGATTTAGAGTAGCCGAAGTAATTTAGGTGAGTCTGGCAGAGTTTGTTATGATTTGTACACCTTTTTTTTGTAATTTTAAGATGATATGGTTTGGTTTGTTGTGGTAAGGGATAGTTGGGGGTGATTTACGGTAGCCGAAGTAATTTAGGTGATTCTGGTATAGTTTGTTATGATTTTTAACATTTTTTTGTAATTTTAAAGTGATTGGGCTTAGTTTGTTGCTGTAAAGTGTAGTTGGGGGTGATTTTTGATAGCCGAAGTAATTTAGGTGAGTTTGGCATAGTTTGCTATGGTTAGTAGCATTTTTTTGTAATTTAAAAGTGATTGGGTTTAGTTTGTTGTGGTAAGGGTTAGTTGGTGATGATTTATGGTAGCCGAAATAATTTAGGTGAGTTTGGCATAGTTTGCTATGGTTACTAGCATTTTTTTGTAATTTAAAAGTGATTGGGTTTAGTTTGTTGTGTTAAGGGTTAGTTGGTGATGATTTAGAGTAGCCGAAGTAATTTAGGTGAGTCTGGCATAGTTTGTTATAATTTGTACACCTTTTTTTGTAATTTTAAGATGACATGGTTTGGTTTGTTGTGGTAAGGGATAGTTGGGGTGATTTACGGTAGCCGAAGTAATTTAGGTGATTCTGGTAGAGTTTGTTATGATTTTTAGCATTTTTTTGTAATTTTAAAGTGATTGAGCTTAGTTTGTTGCTGTAAAGTGTAGTTGGGGTGATTTTTGATAGCCGAAGTAATTTAGGTGAGTTTGGCATAGTTTGCTATGGTTAGTAGCATTTTTTTGTAATTTAAAAGTGATTAAGTTTAGTTTGTTGTGGTAAGGGTTAGATGGTCATGATTTATGGTAGCCGAAGTAATTTAGGTGATTTTGGCATAGTTTGCTATGGTTCGTAGCATTCTTTGTAATTTTAAAGTGATTGGGCTTAGTTTGGGGTGGTAAGGGGTAGTTGGGGGTGAATTTTGGTAGCCGAAATAATGTGTGTGAGTTCGAAATAGTCTGCTGTGGTTTGTGTCATTTTGTGTTATTTTAAAGTGATTGGAGTTACTTGGGGTTGCTAAGGGGTGGTAAGGGATGATTTAAAATAACGGATCTAGTTTATGTCAGTTTGGCATAGTTCGGGAATTTTTTGGGGTTGCTTTGGTGAAGTTTGCAATGGTAAGAGATATTTGAGGATGTTTAATGTAGACGGATTAAATTTGGAGTGGTTTGGTAATTTTTAAATGAGTCACTGATCGACATTATAATTAAAATCAAAATTATAATTAAATATCTGCGCCTCGCTAGGTACGGCAAAAGTATGATCAGGAAAGCAGAAAGTGAAAGTGTAAACCGGTCGCCCGACGTCGAAGTTGTTTTGGCTAGACACGTGCTTCTAACAAAAACACGGTCTCCGCGAGCCGATCATTTTTTGTTAATTTTAACCGGTTTTTATTCGGTTTTTATTTAAATTCAAAGGAACCGGACCGAATTTTGCAAAATCTCCTTATATTACTTCGTTTCGGCACATGATACACCCGTGTCTAAAATTTCAAGTCGCTAGCACTCACGGTTTGGGCTGTATTTGTGATTATCAATCAGTGAATGTGTACATGAGTAGATGTGTACATGAGTAGATGAGTGTGTCAGTGAGGACACTTCGCTTTATATATATAGATTGGGTTTAGTTTGTTGTGGTAAGGGTTAGTTGGTGATGATTTAGAGTAGCCGAAGTAATTTAGGTGAGTCTGGCATAGTTTGTTATGATTTGTACACCTTTTTTTGTAATTTTAAGATGATATGGTTTGGTTTGTTGTAGTTAGGGATATTTGGGGGTGATTTACGGTAGCCGAAGTAATTTGGGTGATTCTGGTATAGCTTGTTATGATTTTTAGCATTTTTTTGTAATTTTAAAGTGATTGGGCTTAGTTTGTTGCTGTAAAGTGTAGTTGGGGGTGATTTTTGATAGCCGCAGTAATTTAGGTGAGTTTGGCATAGTTTGCTATGGTTAGTAGCATTTTTTTGTAATTTAAAAGTGATTGGGTTTAGTTTGTTGTGGTAAGGGTTAGTTGGTGATGATTTAGAGTAGCCGAAGTAATTTAGGTGAGTCTGGCATAGTTTGTTATGATTTTTACACCTTTTTTGTAATTTTAAGATGATATGGTTTGGTTTGTAGTGGTAAGGGATAGTTGGGGGTGATTTACGGTAGCCGAAGTAATTTAGGTGATTCTGGTATAGTTTGTTATGATTTTTAGCATTTTTTTGTAATTTTAAAGTGATTGGGCTTAGTTTGTTGCTGTAAAGTGTAGTTGGGGTTGATTTTTGATAGCCGAAGTAATTTAGGTGAGTCTGGCAGTTTGTTATGATTTGTACACCTTTTTTTGTAATTTTAAGATGATATGGTTTGGTTTGTTGTGGTAAGGGATAGTTGGGGGTGATTTACGGTAGCCGAAGTAATTTAGGTGATTCTGGTATAGTTTGTTATGATTTTGAGCATTTTTTTGTAATTTTAAAGTGATTGGGCTTAGTTTGTTGCTGTAAAGTGTAGTTGGGAATGATTTTTGATATCCGAAGTAATTTAGGTGAGTTTGGCATAGTTTGCTATGGTTAGTAGCATTTTTTTGTAATTTAAAAGTGATTGGGTTTAGTTTGTTGTGGTAAGGGTTAGTTGGTGATGATTTAGAGTAGCCGAAGTAATTTAGGTGAGTCTGGCATAGTTTGTTATGATTTTTACATTTTTTTGTAATTTTAAGATGATATGGTTTGGTTTGTAGTAGTAAGAGATAGTTGGGGGTGATTTACGGTAGCCGAAGTAATTTAGGTGATTCTGGTATAGTTTGTTATGATTTTTAGCATTTTTTTTTAATTTTAAAGTGATTGGGCTTAGTTTGTTGCTGTAAAGTGTAGTTGGGGGTGATTTTTGATCGCCGAAGTAATTTAGGTCATTTTGGCATAATTTGCTATGGTTAGTAGCATTTTTTTGTAATTTAAAAGTGATTGGGTTTAGTTTGTTGTGGTAAGGGTTAGTTGGTGATGATTTAGAGTAGCCGAAGTAATTTAGGTGAGTCTGGCATAGTTTGTTATGTTTTGTACACCTTTTCTTGTAATTTTAAGATGATATGGTTTGGTTTGTTGTGGTAAGGGATAGCTGGGGGTGATTTACGGTAGCCGAAGTAATTTAGGTGATTCTGGTATAGTTTGTTATGATTTTTAGCATTTTTTTGTAATTTTAAATTGATTGGGCTTAGTTTGTTGCTGTAAAGTGTAGTTGGGGGTGATTTTTGAAGCCGAAGTAATTTAGGTGAATTTGGCATAGTTTGTTATGATTTTTAGCATTTTTTTGTAATTTAAAAGTGATTGGGTTTAGTTTGTTGTGGTAAGGGTTAGTTGGTGATGATTTAGAGTAGCCGAAGTAATTTAGGTGAGTCTGGCATAGTAGCCGAAGTAATTTAGGTGAGTCTGGCATAGTTTGTTATGATTTGTACACCTTTTTTTGTAATTTAAAGATGATATGTTTTGGTTTGTTGTGGTAAGGGATAGTTGGGGGTGATTTACGGTAGCCGAAGTAATTTAGGTGATTCTGGTATAGTTTTTTATGATTTTTAGCATTTTTTTGTAATTTTAAAGTGATTGGGCTTAGTTTGTTGCTGTAAAGTGTAGTTGGGGGTGATTTTTGAAGCCGAAGTAATTTAGGTGAGTTTGGCATAGTTTGTTATGATTTTTAGCATTTTTTTGTAATTTAAAAGTGATTGGGTTTAGTTTGTTGTGGTAAGGGTTATTTGGTGATGATTTAGAGTAGCCGAAGTAATTTAGGTGAGTCTGGCATAGTTTGTTATGATTTGTACACCTTTTTTTGTAATTTTAAGATGATATTGTTAGGTTTGTTGTGGTAAGGGATAGTTGGGGGTGATTTACGGTAGCCGAAGTAATTTAGGTGATTCTGGTATAGTTTCTTATGATTTTTAGCATTTTTTTGTAATTTTAAAGTGATTGGGCTTAGTTTGTTGCTGTAAAGTGTAGTTGGGCGTGATTTTTGAAGCCGAAGTAATTTAGGTGAGTTTGGCATAGTTTGTTAGGATTTTTAGCATTTTTTTGTAATTTAAATGTGATTGGGTTTAGCTTGTTGTGGTAAGGGTTAGTTGGTGATGATTTAGAGTAGCCGAAGTAATTTAGGTGAGTCTGGCATGGTTTGTTATGATTTGTACACCTTTTTTTGTAATTTAAAGATGATATGTTTTGGTTTGTTGTGGTAAGGGATAGTTGGGGGTGATTTGCGGTAGCCGAAGTTATTTAGGTGATTCTGGTATAGTTTGTTATGATTTTTAGCATTTTTTTGTAATTTTAAAGTGATTGGGCTTAGTTTGTTGCTGTAAAGTGTAGTTGGGGGTGATTTTTGAAGCCGAAGTAATTTAGGTGAGTTTGGCATAGTTTGTTATGATTTTTAGCATTTTTTTGTAATTTAAAAGTGATTGGGTTTAGTTTGTTGTGGTAAGGGTTAGTTGGTGATGATTTAGAGTAGCCGAAGTAATTTAGGTGAGTCTGGCATAGTTTGTTATGATTTGTACACCTTTTTTTGTAATTTAAAGATGATATGTTTTGGTTTGTTGTGGTAAGGGATAGTTGGGGGTGATTTACGGTAGCCGAAGTAATTTAGGTGATTCTGGTATAGTTTGTTATGATTTTTAGCATTTTTTTGTAATTTTAAAGTGATTGGGCTTAGTTTGTTGCTGTAAAGTGTAGTTGGGGGTGATTTTTGAAGCCGAAGTAATTTAGGTGGGTTTGGCAAAGTTTGTTATGATTTTTAGCATTTTTTTTAATTTAAAAGTGATTGGGTTTAGTTTGTTGTGGTAAGGGTTAGTTGGTGATGATTTAGAGTAGCCGAAGTAATTTAGGTGAGTCTGGCATAGTTTGTTATGATTTGTACACCTTTTCTTGTAATTTCAAGATGATATGGTTTGGTTTGTTGTGGTAAGGGAGAATTGGGGGTGATTTACGGTAGCCCAAGTAATTTAGGTGATTCTGGCATAGTTTGTTATGATTTGTACACCTTTTTTTTGTAATTTTAAGATGATATGGTTTGGTTTGTTGTCGTAAGGGATAGTTGGGGGGATTTACGGTAGCCGAAGTAATTTAGGTGATTCTGGTATAGTTTGTTATGATTTTTAGCATTTTTTTGTAATTTTAAAGTGATTGGGCTTAGTTTGTTGCTGTAAAGTATAGTTGGGGGTGATTTTTGATAGCCGCAGTTATTTAGGTGAGTTTGGCATAGTTTGATATGGTTAGTAGCATTTTTTTGTAATTTAAAAGTGATTGGGTTTAGTTTTTTGTGGTAAGGGTTAGTTGGTGATGATTTAGAGTAGCCGAAATAATTTAGGTAAGTCTGGCATAGTTTGTTATGATTTGTACACCTTTTTTTGTAATTTAAAGATGATATGTTTTGGTTTGTTGTGGTAAGGGTTAGTTGGTGATGATTGAGAGTAGCCGAAGTAATTTAGGTGAGTCTGGCGTAGTTTGTTATGATTTGTACGCCTTTTTTGTAATTTTAAAATGATATGTTTTGGTTTGTTGTGGTAAGGGATAGTTGGGGGTGATTTACGGTAGCCGAAGTAATTTAGGTGATTCTGGTATTGCTTGTTATGCTTTTTAGCATTTTTTTGTAATTTTAAAGTGATTGGGCTTAGTTTGTTGCTGTAAAGTGTTGTGGGAGTGATTTTTGATAGCCAAAGTAATTTAGGTGAGTTTGGCATAGTTTGCTATGGTTAGTAGCATTTTTTTGTAATTTAAAAGTGATTGGGTTTAGTTTGTTGTGGTAAGGGTTAGTTGGTGATGATTGAGAGTAGCCGAAGTAATTTAGGTGAGTCTGGCATAGTTTGTTATGATTTGTACGCCTTTTTTGTAATTTTAAGATGATATGTTTTGGTTTGTTGTGGTAAGGGATAGTTGGGGGTGATTTACGGTAGCCGAAGTAATTTAGGTGATTCTGGTATAGTTTGTTATGATTTTTAGCATTTTTTTGTAATTTTAAAGTGATTGGGCTTAGTTTGTTGTTGTAAAGTGTAGTTGGGGGTGATTTGTGATTGCCGAAGTAATTTAGGTGAGTTTGGCATAGTTTGCTATGGTTAGTAGCATTTTTTGTAATTTAAAAGTGATTGGGTTTAGTTTGTTGTGGTAAGGGTTTGTTGGTGATGATTTAGAGTAGCCGAAGTAATTTAGGTGAGTCTGGCATAGTTTGTTATGATTTGTACACCTTTTTTTGTAATTTTAAGATGATATTGTTAGGTTTGTTGTGGTAAGGGATAGTTGGGGGTGATTTACGGTAGCCGAAGTAATTTAGGTGAGTCTGGCATAGTTTGTTATGATTTGTACACCTTTTTTTGTAATTTAAAGATGATATGTTTTGGTTTGTTGTGGTAAGGGATAGTTGGGGGTGATTTACGGTAGCCGAAGTAATTTAGGTGATTCTGGTATAGTTTGTTATGATTTTTAGCATTTTTTTGTAATTTTAAAGTGATTGGGCTTAGTTTGTTGCTGTAAAGTGTAGTTGGGGGTGATTTTTGAAGCCGAAGTAATTTAGGTGAGTTTGGCATAGTTTGTTATGATTTTTAGCATTTTTTTGTAATTTAAAAGTGATTGGGTTTAGTTTGTTGTGGTAAGGGTTAGTTGGTGATGATTTAGAGTAGCCGAAGTAATTTAGGTGAGTCTGGCATAGTTTGTTATGATTTGTACACCTTTTTTTGTAATTTAAAGATGATATGTTTTGGTTTGTTGTGGTAAGGGATAGTTGGGGGTGATTTACGGTAGCCGAAGTAATTTAGGTGATTCTGGTATAGTTTGTTATGATTTTTAGAATTTTTTTGTAATTTTAAAGTGATTGGGCTTAGTGTGTTGCTGTAAAGTGTAGTTGGAGGTGATTTTTAAAGCCGAAGTAATTTAGGTGAGTTTGGCATAGTTTGTTATGATTTTTAGCATTTTTTTGTAATTTAAAAGTGATTGGGTTTAGTTTGTTGTGGTAAGGGTTAGTTGGTGATGATTTAGAGTAGCCGAAGTAATTTAGGTGAGTCTGGCATAGTTTGTTATGATTTGAACACCTTTTTTTGTAATTTTAAGATGATATGGTTTGGTTTGTTGTGGTAAGGGAGAGTTGGGGGTAATTTACGGTAGCCCAAGTAATTTAGGTGATTCTGGCATAGTTTGTTATGATTTGTACACCTTTTTTTTGTAATTTTAAGATGATATGGTTTGGTTTGTTGTGGTAAGGAATAGTTGGGGGGGATTTACGGTAGCCGAAGTAATTTAGGTGATTCTGGTATAGTTTGTTATGATTTTTAGCATTTTTTTGTAATTTTAAAGTGATTGGGCTTAGTTTGTTGCTGTAAAGTATAGTTGGGGGTGATTTTTGTTAGCCGAAGGTATTTAGGTGAGTTTGGCATAGTTTGCTATGGTTACTAGCATTTTTTTGTAATTTAAAAGTTATTGGGTTTAGTTTGTTGTGGTAAGGGTTAGTTGGTGATGATTTAGAGTAGCCGAAGTAATTTAGGTGAGTCTGGCATAGTTTGTTATGATTTTTAGCATTTTTTTGTAATTTAAAAGTGATTGGGTTTATTTTGTTGTGGTAAGGGTTAGTTGGTGATGATTTAGAGTAGCCGAAGTAATTTAGGTGAGTCTGGCATAGTTTGTTATGATTTGTACACCGTTTTTTGTAATTTAAAGATGATATGTTTTGGTTTGTTTTGGTAAGGGATAGTTGGGGGTGATTTACGGTAGCCGAAGTAATTTAGGTGATTCTGGTATAGTTTGTTATGATTTTTAGCATTTTTTTGTAATTTTAAAGTGATTGGGCTTAGTTTGTTGCTGTAAAGTATAGTTGGAGGTGATTTTTGTTAGCCGAAGTTATTTAGGTGAGTTTGGCATAGTTTGCTATGGTTAGTAGCATTTTTTTGTAATTTAAAAGTGATTGGGTTTAGTTTTTTGTGGTAAGGGTTAGTTGGTGATGATTTAGAGTAGCCGAAGTAATTTAGGAAAGTCTGGCATAGTTTGTTATGATTTGTACAATTTTTTTTGTAATTTTAAGATGATATGGTTTGGTTTGTTGTGGTAAGGGATAGTTGGGGGTGATTTACGGTAGCCGAAGTAATTTAGGTGATTCTGGTATAGTTTGTTATGATTTTTAGCATTTTTTTGTAATTTTAAAGTGATTGGGCTTAGTTTGTTGCTGTAAAGTGTAGTTGGGGGTGATTTTTGAAGCCGAAGTAATTTAGGTGAGTTTGGCATAGTTTGTTATGATTTTTAGCATTTTTTTGTAATTTAAAAGTGATTGGGTTTAGTTTGTTGTGGTAAGGGTTAGTTGGTGATGATTTAGAGTAGCCGAAGTAATTTAGGTGAGTCTGGCATAGTTTGTTATGATTTGTACACCTTTTTTTGTAATTTAAAGATGATATGTTTTGGTTTGTTGTGGTAAGGGATAGTTGGGGGTGATTTACGGTAGCCGAAGTAATTTAGGTGATTCTGGTATAGTTTGTTATGATTTTTAGCATTTTTTTGTAATTTTAAAGTGATTGGGCTTAGTTTGTTGCTGTAAAGTGTAGTTGGGGGTGATTTTTGAAGCCGAAGTAATTTAGGTGAGTTTAGCATAGTTTGTTATGATTTTTAGCATTTTTTTGTAATTTAAAAGTGATTGGGTTTAGTTTGTTGTGGTAAGGGTTAGTTGGTGATGATTTAGAGTAGCCGAAGTAATTTAGGTGAGTCTGGCATAGTTTGTTATGATTTGTACACCTTTTCTTGTAATTTTAAGATGATATGGTTTGGTTTGTTGTGGTAAGGGAGAGTTGGGGGTGATTTACGGTAGCCCAAGTAATTTAGGTGATTCTGGCATAGTTTGTTATGATTTGTACACCTTTTTTTTGTAATTTTAAGATGATATGGTTTGGTTTGTTGTGGTAAGGGATAGTTGGGGGGATTTACGGTAGCCGAAGTAATTTAGGTGATTCTGGTATAGTTTGTTATGATTTTTAGCATTTTTTTGTAATTTTAAAGTGATTGGGCTTAGTTTGTTGCTGTAAAGTATAGTTGGGGGTGATTTTTAATAGCCGCAGTTATTTAGGTGAGTTTGGCATAGTTTGATATGGTTAGTAGCATTTTTTTGTAATTTAAAAGTGATTGGGTTTAGTTTTTTGTGGTAAGGGTTAGTTGGTGATGATTTAGTGTAGCCGAAATAATTTAGGTAAGTCTGGCATAGTTTGTTATGATTTGTACACCTTTTTTTTGTAATTTAAAGATGATATGTTTTGGTTTGTTGTGGTAAGGGTTAGTTGGTGATGATTGAGAGTAGCCGAAGTAATTTAGGTGAGTCTGGCGTAGTTTGTTATGATTTGTACGCCTTTTTTGTAATTTTAAGATGATATGTTTTGGTTTGTTGTGGTAAGGGATAGTTGGGGGTGATTTACGGTAGCCGAAGTAATTTAGGTGATTCTGGTATAGTTTGTTATGATTTTTAGCATTTTTTTGTAATTTTAAAGTGATTAGGCTTAGTTTGTTGCTGTAAAGTGTAGTTGGGGGTGATTTTTGATAGCCGAAGTAATTTAGGTGAGTTTGGCATAGTTTGCTATGGTTAATAGCATTTTTTTGTAATTTAAAAGTGATTGGGTTTAGTTTGTTGTGGTAAGGGTTAGTTGGTGATGATTTAGAGTAGCCGAAGTAATTTAGGTAAGTCTGGCATAGTTTGTTATGATTTGTACACCTTTTTTTGTAATTTTAAGATGATATGGTTTGGTTTGTTGTGGTAAGGGATAGTTGGGGGTGATTTACGGTAGTCGAAGTAATTTAGGTGATTCTGGTATAGTTTGTTATGATTTTTAGCATTTTTTTGTAATTTTAAAGTGATTGGGCTTAGTTTGTTGCTGTAAAGTGTAGTTGGGGGTGATTTTTGATAGCCGAAGTAATTTAGGTGAGTTTGGCATAGTTTGCTATGGTTAATAGCATTTTTTTGTAATTTAAAAGTGATTGGGTTTAGTTTGTTGTGGTAAGGGTTAGTTGGTGATGATTTAGAGTAGCCGAAGTAATTTAGGTGAGTCTGGCATAGTTTGTTATGATTTGTACACCTTTTTTTGTAATTTTAAGATGATATGGTTTGGTTTGTTGTGGTAAGGGATAGTTGGGGGTGATTTACGGTAGCCGAAGTAATTTAGGTGATTATGGTATAGTTTGTTATGATTTTTAGCATTTTTTTGTAATTTTAAAGTTATTGGGTTTAGTTTGTTGCTGTAAAGTGTAGTTGGGGGTGATTTTTGATAGCCGAAGTAATTTAGGTGAGTTTGGCATAGTTTGCTATGGTTAATAGCATTTTTTTGTAATTTAAAAGTGATTGGGTTTAGTTTGTTGTGGTAAGGGTTAGTTGGTGATGATTTAGAGTAGCCGAAGTAATTTAGGTAAGTCTGGCATAGTTTGTTATGATTTGTACACCTTTTTTTGTAATTTTAATATGATATGGTTTGGTTTGTTGTGGTAAGGGATAGTTGGGTGTGATTTACGGTAGCCGAAGTAATTTAGGTGATTCTGGTATAGTTTGTTATGATTTTTAGCATTTTTTTGTAATTTTAAAGTGATTGGGCTTAGTTTGTTGCTGTAAAGTGTAGTTGGGGGTGATTTGTGATTGCCGAAGTAATTTAGGTGAGTTTGGCATAGTTTGCTATGGTTAGTAGCATTTTTTGTAATTTAAAAGTGATTGGGTTTAGTTTGTTGTGGTAAGGGTTAGTTGGTGATGATTTAGAGTAGCCGAAGTAATTTAGGTGAGTCTGGCATAGTTTGTTATGATTTGTACACCTTTCTTTGTAATTTTAAGATGATATTGTTAGGTTTGTTGTGGTAAGGGATAGTTGGGGGTGATATACGGTAGCCGAAGTAATTTAGGTGATTCTGGTATAGTTTGTTATGATTTTTAGCATTTTTTTGTAATTTTAAAGTAATTGGGCTTAGTTTGTTGCTGTAATGTGTAGTTGGGGGTGATTTTTGAAGCCGAAGTAATTTAGGTGAGTTTGGCATAGTTTGTTATGATTTTTAGCATTTTTTTGTAATTTAAAAGTGATTGGGTTTAGTTTGTTGTGGTAAGGGTTAGTTGGTGATGATTTAGAGTAGCCGAAGTAATTTAGGTGAGTCTGGCATAGTTTGTTATGATTTGAACACCTTTTTTTGTAATTTTAAGATGATATGGTTTGGTTTGTTGTGGTAAGGGAGAGTTGGGGGTGATTTACGGTAGCCCAAGTAATTTAGGTGATTCTGGCATAGTTTGTTATGATTTGTACACCTTTTTTTTGTAATTTTAAGATGATATGGTTCGGTTTGTTGTGGTAAGGAATAGTTGGGGGGATTTACGGTAGCCGAAGTAATTTAGGTGATTCTGGTATAGTTTGTTATGATTTTTAGCATTTTTTTGTAATTTTAAAGTGATTGGGCTTAGTTTGTTGCTGTAAAGTATAGTTGGGGGTGATTTTTGTTAGCCGAAGTTATTTAGGTGAGTTTGGCATAGTTTGCTATGGTTAGTAGCATTTTTTTGTAATTTAAAAGTGATTGGGTTTAGTTTTTTGTGGTAAGGGTTAGTTGGTGATGATTTAGAGTAGCCGAAGTAATTTAGGTAAGTCTGGCATAGTTTGTTATGATTTGTACAGCTTTTTTTGTAATTTTAAGATAATATGGTTTGGTTTGTTGTGGTAAGGGATAGTTGGGGGTGATTTACGGTAGCCGAAGTAATTTAGGTAATTCTGGTATAGTTTGTTATGATTTTTAGCATTTTTTTGTAATTTTACTTTTACTTTTAATGGTTTGGTTAGTTGTGGTAAGGGATAGTTGGGGGTGATTTACGGTAGCCGAAGTAATTTAGGTAATTCTGGTATAGTTTGTTATGATTTTTAGCATTGTTTTGTAATGTTAAAGTGATTGGGCTTAGTTTGTTGCTGTAAAGTGTTGTGGGGGTGATTTTTGATAGCCGAAGTAATTTAGGTGAGTTTGGCATAGTTTGCTATGGTTAGTAGCATTTTTTTGTAATTTAAATATGATTGGGTTTAGTTTGTTGTGGTAAGGGTTGGTTGGTGATGATTGAGAGTAGCCGAAGTAATTTAGGTGAGTCTGGCGTAGTTTGTTTTGATTTGTACGCCTTTTTTGTAATTTTAAGATGATATGTTTTGGTTTGTTGTGGTAAGGGATAGTTGGGGGTGATTTACGGTAGCCGAAGTAATTTAGGTGATTCTGGTATAGTTTGTTATGATTTTTAGCATTTTTTTGTAATTTTAAAGTGATTGGGCTTAGTTTGTTGCTGTAAAGTGTAGTTGGGGGTGATTTTTGATAGCCGAAGTAATTTAGGTGAGTTTGGCATAGTTTGCTATGGTTAATAGCATTTTTTTGTAATTTAAAAGTGATTGGGTTTAGTTTGTTGTGGTAAGGGTTTGTTGGTGATGATTTAGAGTAGCCGAAGTAATTTAGGTAAATCTGGCATAGTTTGTTATGATTTGTACACCCACCTTTTTTTGTAATTTTAAGATGATATGGTTTGGTTTGTTGTGGTAAGGGATAGTTGGGGGTGATTTACGGTAGTCGAAGTAATTTAGGTGATTCTGGTATAGTTTGTTATGATTTTTAGCATTTTTTTGTAATTTTAAAGTGATTGGGCTTAGTTTGTTGCTGTAAAGTGTAGTTGGGGGTGATTTTTGATAGCCGAAGTAATTTAGGTGAGTTTGGCATAGTTTGCTATGGTTAATAGCATTTTTTTGTAATTTAAAAGTGATTGGGTTTAGTTTGTTGTGGTAAGGGTTAGTTGGTGATGATTTAGAGTAGCCGAAGTAATTTAGGTGAGTCTGGCATAGTTTGTTATGATTTGTACACCTTTTTTTGTAATATTAAGATGATATGGTTAGGTTTGTTGTGGTAAGGGATAGTTGGGGGTGATTTACGGTAGCCGAAGTAATTTAGGTGATTCTGGTATAGTTTGTTATGATTTTTAGCATTTTTTTGTAATTTTAAAGTTATTGGGCTTAGTTTGTTGCTGTAAAGTGTAGTTGGGGGTGATTTTTGATTGCCGAAGAAATTTAGGTGAGTTTGGCATAGTTTGCTATGGTTAGTAGCATTTTTGTAATTTAAAAATGATTGGGTTTAGTTTGTTGTGGTAAGGGTTAGTTGGTGATGATTTAGAGTAGCCGAAGTAATTTAGGTGAGTCTGGCATAGTTTGTTATGATTTGTACAACTTTTTTTGTAATTTTAAGATGATATGGTTTGGTTTGTTGTGGTAAGGTATAGTTGGGGGTGATTTACGGTAGCCGAAGTAATTTAGGTGATTCTGGTATAGTTTGTTATGATTTTTAGCATTTTTTTATAATTTTACTTTTACTTTTAATGGTTTGGTTTGTTGTGGTAAGGGATAGTTGGGTGTGATTTACGGTAGCCGAAGTAATTTAGGTGATTCTGGTATAGTTTGTTATGATTTTTAGCATTTTTTTGTAATTTTAAAGTGATTGGGCTTAGTTTGTTGCTATAAAGTGTAGTTGGGGGTGATTTTTGATAGCCGAAGTAATTTAGGTGAGTTTGGCATAGTTTGCTATGGTTAGTAGCATTTTTTTGTAATTTAAAAATGATTGAGTTTAGTTTGTTGTGGTAAGGGTTAGTTGGTGATGATTTAGAGTAGCCGAAGTAATTTAGGTGAGTCTGGCATAGTTTGTTATGATTTGTACACCTTTTTTTGTAATTTTAAGATGATATGGTTTGGTTTGTTGTGGCAAGGGATAGTTGGGGGTGATTTACGGTAGCCGAAGTAATTTAGGTGATTCTGGTATAGTTTGTTATGATTTTTAGCATTTTTTTGTAATTTTAAAGTTATTGGGCTTAGTTTGTTGCTGTAAAGTGTAGTTGGGGGTGATTTTTGATTGCCGAAGAAATTTAGGTGAGTTTGGCATAGTTTGCTATGGTTAGTAGCATTTTTGTAATTTAAAAATGATTGGGTTTAGTTTGTTGTGGTAAGGGTTAGTTGGTGATGATTTAGAGTAGCCGAAGTAATTTAGGTGAGTCTGGCATAGTTTGTTATGATTTGTACAACTTTTTTTGTAATTTTAAGATGATATGGTTTGGTTTGTTGTGGTAAGGTATAGTTGGGGGTGATTTACGGTAGCCGAAGTAATTTAGGTGATTCTGGTATAGTTTGTTATGATTTTTAGAATTTTTTTGTTATTTTACTTTTACTTTTAATAGTTTGGTTTGTTGTGGTAAGGGATAGTTGAGGGTGATTTACGGTAGCCGAAGTAATTTAGGTGATTCTGGTATAGTTTGTTATGATTTTTAGCATTTTTTTGTAATTTTAAAGTGATTGGGCTTAGTTTGTTGCTATAAAGTGTAGTTGGGGGTGATTTTTGATAGCCGAAGTAATTTAGGTGAGTTTGGCATAGTTTGCTATGGTTAGTAGCATTTTTTTGTAATTTAAAAATGATTGAGTTTAGTTTGTTGTGGTAAGGGTTAGTTGGTGATGATTTAGAGTAGCCGAAGTAATTTAGGTGAGTCTGGCATAGTTTGTTATGATTTGTACACCTTTTTTTGTAATTTTAAGATGATATGGTTTGGTTTGTTGTGGCAAGGGATAGTTGGGGGTGATTTACGGTAGCCGAAGTAATTTAGGTGATTCTGGTATAGTTTGTAATGATTTTTAGCATTTTTTTGTAATTTTAAAGTGATTGGGCTTAGTTTGTTGCTGTAAAGTGTAGTTGGGGGTGATTTTTGATAGCCGAAGTAATTTAGGTGAGTTTGGCATAGTTTGCTATGGTTAGTAGCATTTTTTTGTAATTTAAAAGTGATTGGGTTTAGTTTGTTGCGGTAAGGGTTAGTTGGTGATGATTTAGAGAAGCCGAAGTAATTTAGGTGAGTCTGGCATAGTTTGTTATGATTTGTAGACTTTTTTTTTGTAATTTTAAGATGATATGGTTTGGTTTGTTGTCGTAAGGGATAGTTGGGGGTGATTTACGGTAGCCGAAGTAATTTAGGTGATTCTGGTATAGTTTGTTATGATTTTTAGCATTTTTTTGTAATTTTAAAGTGATTGGTCTTAGTTTGTTGCTGTAAAGTGTAGGTGGGTGTGATTTTTGATAGCCAAAGTAATTTAGGTGATTCTGGTATAGTTTGTTATGATTTTTAGCATTTTTTTGTAATTTTAAAGTGATTGGACTTAGTTTGTTGCTGTAAAGTGTAGTTGGGGGTGATTTTTGAAAGCCGAAGTAATTTAGGTGAGTTTGGCATAGTTTGCTATGGTTAGTAGCATTTTTTTGTAATTTAAAAGTGATTGGGTTTAGTTTGTTGAGGTAAGGGTTAGTTGGTGATGATTTAGAGAAGCCGAAGTAATTTAGGTGAGTCTGGCATAGTTTGTTAAGATTTGTACACCTTTTTTTTGTAATTTTAAGATGATATGGTTTGGTTTGTTGTGGTAAGGGATAGTTGGGGGTGATTTACGGTAGCCGAAGTAATTTAGGTGATTCTGGTATAATTTGTTATGATTTTTAGCATTTTTTTGTAATTTTAAAGTGATTGGGCTTAGTTTGTTGCTGTAAAGTGTAGTTGGGTGTGATTTTTGATAGCCGAAGTAATTTAGGTGAGTTTGGCATAGTTTGCTATGGTTAGTAGCATATTTTTGTAATTTAAAAGTGATTGGGTTTAGTTTGTTGTGGTAAGGGTTAGTTGGTGATGATTTAGAGTAGCCGAAGTAATTTAGGTGAGCCTGGCATAGTTTGTTATGATTTGTACACCTTTTTTTGTAATTTTAAGATGATATGGTTTGGTTTGTTGTGGTAAGGGATAGTTGGGGGTGATTTACGGTAGCCGAAGTAATTTAGGTGATTCTGGTATAGTTTGTTATGATTTTTAGCATTTTTTTGTAATTTAAAAGTGATTGGGTTTAGTTTGTTGTGGTAAGGGTTAGTTGGTGATGATTTAGAGAAGCCGAAGTAATTTAGGTGAGCCTGGCATAGTTTGTTATGATTTGTACACCTTTTTTTGTAATTTTAAGATGATATGGTTTGGTTTGTTGTGGTAAGGGATAGTTGGGGGTGATTTACGGTAGCCGAAGTAATTTAGGTGATTCTGGTATAGTTTGTTATGATTTTTAGCATTTTTTTGTAATTTTAAAGTGATTGGGCTTAGTTTGTTGCTGTAAAGTGTAGTTGGGTGTGATTTTTGATAGCCGAAGTAATTTAGGTGAATTTGGCTTAGTTTGCTATGGTTAGTAGCATTTTTTTGTAATTTAAAAGTGATTGGATTTAGTTTGTTGTGGTAAGGGTTAGATGGTGATGATTTAGAGTAGCCGAAGTAATTTAGGTAAGTCTGGCATAGTTTGTTATGATTTGTACACCTTTTTTTTGTAATTTTAGGATGATATGGTTTGGTTTGTTGTGGTAAGGGATAGTTGGGGGTGATTTACGGTAGCCGAAGTAATTTAGGTGATTCTGGTATAGTTTGTTATGATTTTTAGCATTTTTTTTTAATTTTACTTTTACTTTTAATGGTTTGGTTTGTTGTGGTAAGGGATAGTTGGGGGTGATTTACGGTAGCCGAAGTAATTTAGGTGATACTGGTATAGTTTGTTATGATTTTTAGCATTTTTTTGTAATTTTAAAGTGATTGGGCTTAGTTTGTTGCTATAAAGTGTAGTTGGGGGTGATTTTTGATAGCCGAAGTTATTTAGGTGAGTTTGGCATAGTTTGCTATGGTTAGTAGCATTTTTTTGTAATTTAAAAATGATTGAGTTTAGTTTGTTGTGGTAAGGTTTAGTTGGTGATGATTTAGAGTAGCCGAAGTAATTTAGGTGAGTCTGGCATAGTTTGTTATGATTTGTACTCCTTTTTTTGTAATTTTAAGATGATATGGTTTGGTTTGTTGTGGCAAGGGATAGTTGGGGGTGATTTACGGTAGCCGAAGTAAATTAGGTGATTTTGGTATAGTTTGTTATGATTTTTAGCATTTTTTTGTAATTTTAAAGTGATTGGGCTTAGTTTGTTGCTGTAAAGTGTAGTAGGGGGTAATTTTTGATAGCCGAAGTAATTTAGGTGTGTTTGGCATAGTTTGCTATGGTTAGTAGCATTTTTTTGTAATTTAAAGTGATTGGGTTTAGTTTGTTGTGGTAAGGGTTAGTTGGTGATGATTTAGAGAAGCAGAAGTAATTTAGGTGAGTCTGGCATAGTTTGTTATGATTTGTACACCTTTTTTTTGTAATTTTAAGATGATATGGTTTGGTTTGTTGTGGTAAGGGATAGTTGAAGGTGATTTACGGTAGCCGAAGTAATTTAGGTGATTCTGGTATAGTTTGTTATGATTTTTAGCATTTTTTTGTAATTTTAAAGTGATTGGGCTTAGTTTGTTGCTGTAAAGTGTAGTTGGGGGTGATTTTTGATAGCCGAAGTAATTTAGGTGAGTTTGGCATAGTTTGCTATGGTTCGTAGCATATTTTTGTAATTTAAAAGTGATTGGGTTTAGTTTGTTGTGGTAAGGGTTAGTTGGTGATGATTTAGAGTAGCCGAAGTAATTTAGGTGAGTCTGGCATAGTTTGTTATGATTTGTACACGTTTTTTTGTAATTTTAAGATGATATAGTTTGGTTTGAGGTGGTAAGGGATAGTTGGGAGTGATTTACGGTAGCCGAAGTAATTTAGGTGATTTTGGTATAGTTTGTTATGATTTTTAGCATTTTTTTGTAATTTTAAAGTGATTGGGCTTAGTTTGTTGCTGTAAAGTGTAGTTGGGGGTGATTTTTGATAGCCGAAGTTATTCAGGTGAGTTTGGCATAGTTTGCTATGGTTAGTAGCATTTTTTGTAATTTAAAAGTGATTGGGTTTAGTTTGTTGTGGTAAGGGTTAGTTGGTGATGATTTAGAGTAGCCGAAGTAATTTAGGTGATTCTGGTATAGTTTGTTATGATTTTTAGCATTTTTTTGTAATTTTAAAGTGATTGGGCTTAGTTTGTTGCTGTAAAGTGTAGTTGGGGGTGATTTTTGATAGCCGAAGTAATTTAGGTGAGTTTGGCATAGTTTGCTATGGTTAGTAGCATTTTTTTGTAATTTAAAAGTGATTGGGTTTAGTTTGTTGTGGTAAGGGTTAGTTGGTGATGATTTAGAGTAGCCGAAGTAATTTAGGTAAGTCTGGCATAGTTTGTTATGATTTGTACACCTTTTTTTGTAATTTTAAGATGATATGGTTTGGTTTGTTGTGGTAAGGGATAGTTGAGGGTGATTTACGGTAGCCGAAGTAATTTAGGTGATTCTGGTATAGTTTGTTATGATTTTTAGCATTTTTTTGTAATTTTACTTTTACTTTTAATGGTTTGGTTTGTTGTGGTAAGGGATAGTTGGGGGTGATTTACGGTAGCCGAAGTAATTTAGGTGATTCTGGTATAGTTTGTTATGATTTTTAGCATTTTTTTGTAATTTTAAAGTGATTGGGCTTAGTTTGTTGCTGTAAAGTGTAGTTGGGGGTGATTTTTGATAGCCGAAGTAATTTAGGTGAGTTTGGCATAGTTTGCTATGGTTAGTAGCATTTTTTTGTAATTTAAAATTGATTGGGTTTAGTTTGTTGTGGTAAGGGTTAGTTGGTGATGATTAGAGTAGCCGAAGTAATTTAGGTGAGTTTGGCATAGTTTGTTATGATTTGTACACCTTTTTTTGTAATTGTAAGATGATATGGTTTAGTTTGTTGTGGTAAGGGATAGTTGGGGGTGATTTACGGTAGCCGAAGTAATTTAGGTGATTCTGGTATAGTTTGTTATGATTTTTAGCATTTTTTTGTAATTTTAAAGTGATTGGGTTTAGTTTGTTGCTGTAAAGTGTAGTTGGGGCTGATTTTTGATAGCCGAAGTAATTTAGGTGAGTTTGGCATAGTTTGCTATGGTTAGTAGCATTTTTTTGTAATTTAAAATTGATTGGGTTTAGTTTGTTGTTGTAAGGGTTAGTTGGTGATGATTAGAGTAGCCGAAGTAATTTAGGTGAGTTTGGCATAGTTTGTTATGATTTGTACACCTTTTTTTGTAATTGTAAGATGATATGGTTTAGTTTGTTGTGGTAAGGGATAGTTGGGGGTGATTTACGGTAGCCGAAGTAATTTAGGTGATTCTGGTATAGTTTGTTATGATTTTTAGCATTTTTTTGTAATTTTAATGTGATTGGGCTTAGTTTGTTGCTGTAAAGTGTAGTTGGGTGTGATTTTTGATAGCCGAAGTAATTTAGGTGAGTTTGGCATAGTTTGCTATGATTAGTAGCATTTTTTTGTAATTTAAAAGTGATTGGATTTAGTTTGTTGTGGTAAGGGTTAGTTGGTGATGATTTAGAGTAGCCGAAGTAATTTAGGTAAGTCTGGCATAGTTTGTTATGATTTGTACACCTTTTTTTTGTAATTTTAAGATGATATGGTTTGGTTTGTTGTGGTAAGGGATAGTTGGGGGTGATTTACGGTAGCCGAAGTAATTTAGGTGATTCTGGTATAGTTTGTTATGATTTTTAGCATTTTTTTGTAATTTTACTTTTACTTTTAATGGTTTGGTTTGTTGTGGTAAGGGATAGTTGGGGGTGATTTACGGTAGCCGAAGTAATTTAGGTGATACTGGTATAGTTTGTTATGATTTTTAGCATTTTTTTGTAATTTTAAAGTGATTGGGCTTAGTTTGTTGCTATAAAGTGTAGTTGGGAGTGATTTTTGATAGCCAAAGTTATTTAGGTGAGTTTGGCATAGTTTGCTATGGTTAATAGCATTTTTTTGTAATTTAAAAATGATTGAGTTTAGTTTGTTGTGGTAAGGGTTAGTTGGTGATGATTTAGAGTAGCCGAAGTAATTTAGGTGAGTCTGGCATAGTTTGTTATGATTTGTACACCTTTTTTTGTAATTTTAAGATGATATGGTTTGGTTTGTTGTGGCAAGGGATAGTTGGGGGTGATTTACGGTAGCCGAAGTAATTTAGGTGATTTTGGTATAGTTTGTTATGATTTTTAGCATTTTTTTGTAATTTTAAAGTGATTGGGCTTAGTTTGTTGCTGTAAAGTGTAGTAGGGGGTGATTTTTGATAGCCGAAGTAATTTAGGTGAGTTTGGCATAGTTTGCTATGGTTAGTAGCATTTTTTTGTAATTTAAAAGTTATTGGGTTTAGTTTGTTGTGGTAAGGGTTAGTTGGTGATGATTTAGAGAAGCAGAAGTAATTTAGGTGAGTCTGGCATAGTTTGTTATGATTTGTACACCTTTTTTTTGTAATTTTAAGATGATATGGTTTGGTTTGTTGTGGTAAGGGATAGTTGGGGGTGATTTACCGTAGCCGAAGTAATTTAGGTGATTCTGGTATAGTTTGTTATGATTTTTAGCATTTTTTTGCAATTTTAAAGTGATTGGGCTTAGTTTGTTGCTGTAAAGTGTAGTTGGGGGTGATTTTTGATAGCCGAAGTAATTTAGGTGAGTTTGGCATAGTTTGCTATGGTTCGTAGCATATTTTTGTAATTTAAAAGTGATTGGGTTTAGTTTGTTGTGGTAAGGGTTAGTTGGTGATGATTTAGAGTAGCCGAAGTAATTTAGGTGAGTCTGGCATAGTTTGTTATGATTTTTAGCATTTTTTTGTAATTTTAAAGTGATTGGGCTTAGTTTGTTGCTGTAAAGTGTAGTTGGGGGTGATTTTTGATAGCCGAAGTAATTTAGGTGAGTTTGGCATAGTTTGCTATGGTTAGTAGCATTTTTTTGTAATTTAAAAGTGATTGGGTTTAGTTTGTTGTGGTAAGGGTTAGTTGGTGATGATTTAGAGTAGCCGAAGTAATTTAGGTAAGTCTGGCATAGTTTGTCATGATTTGTACACCTTTTTATGTAATTTTAAGATGATATGGTTTGGTTTGTTGTGGTAAGATATAGTTGAGGGTGATTTACGGTAGCCGAAGTAATTTAGGTGATTATGGTATAGTTTGTTATGATTTTTAGCATTTTTTTGTAATTTTACTTTTACTTTTAATGGTTTGGTTTGTTGTGGTAAGGGATAGTTGGGGGTGATTTACGGTAGCCGAAGTAATTTAGGTGATTCTGGTATAGTTTGTTATGATTTTTAGCATTTTTTTGTAATTTTAAAGTGATTGGGCTTAGTTTGTTGCTGTAAAGTGTAGTTGGGGGTGATTTTTGATAGCCGAAGTAATTTAGGTGAGTTTGGCATAGTTTGCTATGGTTAGTAGCATTTTTTTGTAATTTAAAATTGATTGGGTTTAGTTTGTTGTGGTAAGGGTTAGTTGGTGATGATTAGAGTAGCCGAAGTAATTTAGGTGAGTTTAGCATAGTTTGTTATGATTTGTACACCTTTTTTTGTAATTGTAAGATGATATGGTTTGGTTTGTTGTGGTAAGGGATAGTTGGGGGTGATTTACGGTAGCCGAAGTAATTTAGGTGATTCTGGTATAGTTTGTTATGATTTTTAGCATTTTTTTGTAATTTTAATGTGATTGGGCTTAGTTTGTTGCTGTAAAGTGTAGTTGGGTGTGATTTTTGATAGCCGAAGTAATTTAGGTGAGTTTGGCATAGTTTGCTATGGTTAGTAGCATTTTTTTGTAATTTAAAAGTGATTGGATTTAGTTTGTTGTGGTAAGGGTTAGTTGGTGATGATTTAGAGTAGCCGAAGTAATTTAGGTAAGTCTGGCATAGTTTGTTATGATTTGTACACCTTTTTTTTGTAATTTTAAGATGATATGGTTTGGTTTGTTGTGGTAAGGGATAGTTGGGGGTGATTTACGGTAGCCGAAGTAATTTAGGTGATTCTGGTATAGTTTGTTATGATTTTTAGCATTTTTTTGTAATTTTACTTTTACTTTTAATGGTTTGGTTTCTTGTGGTAAGGGATAGTTGGGGGTGATTTACGGTAGCCGAAGTAATTTAGGTGATACTGGTATAGTTTGTTATGATTTTTAGCATTTTTTTGTAATTTTAAAGTGATTGGGCTTAGTTTGTTGCTATAAAGTGTAGTTGGGAGTGATTTTTGATAGCCGAAGTTATTTAGGTGAGTTTGGCATAGTTTGCTATGGTTAATAGCATTTTTTTGTAATTTAAAAATGATTGAGTTTAGTTTGTTGTGGTAAGGGTTAGTTGGTGATGATTTAGAGTAGCCGAAGTAATTTAGGTGTGTCTGGCATAGTTTGTTATAATTTGTACACCTTTTTTTGTAATTTTAAGATGATATGGTTTGGTTTGTTGTGGTAAGGGATAGTTGGGGGTGATTTACGGTAGCCGAAGTAATTTAGGTGATTCTGGTATAGTTTGTTATGATTTTAAGCATTTTTTTGTAATTTTAAAGTGATTGGGCTTAGTTTGTTGCTGTAAAGTGTAGTTGGGGGTGATTTTTGATAGCCGAAGTAATTTAGGTGAGTTTGGCATAGTTTGCTATGGTTCGTAGCATATTTTTGTAATTTAAAAGTGATTGGGTTTAGTTTGTTGTGGTAAGGGTTAGTTGGTGATGATTTAGAGTAGCCGAAGTAATTTAGGTGAGTCTGGCATAGTTTGTTATGATTTGTACACGTTTTTTTGTAATTTTAAGATGATATAGTTTGGTTTGTTGTGGTAAGGGATAGTTGGGAGTGATTTACGGTAGCCGAAGTAATTTAGGTGATTTTGGTATAGTTTGTTATGATTTTTAGCATTTTTTTGTAATTTTAAAGTGATTGGGCTTAGTTTGTTGCTGTAAAGTGTAGTTGGGGGTGATTTTTGATAGCCGAAGTTATTCAGGTGAGTTTGGCATAGTTTGCTATGGTTAGTAGCATTTTTTTGTAATTTAAAAGTGATTGGGTTTAGTTTGTTGTGGTAAGGGTTAGTTGGTGATGATTTAGAGTAGCCGAAGTAATTTAGGTGATTCTGGTATAGTTTGTTATGATTTTTAGCATTTTTTTGTAATTTTAAAGTGATTGGGCTTAGTTTGTTGCTGTAAAGTGTAGTTGGGGGTGATTTTTGATAGCCGAAGTAATTTAGGTGAGTTTGGCATAGTTTGCTATGGTTAGTAGCATTTTTTTGTAATTTAAAAGTGATTGGGTTTAGTTTGTTGTGGTAAGAGTTAGTTGGTGATGATTTAGAGTAGCCGAAGTAATTTAGGTAAGTCTGGCATAGTTTGTTATGATTTGTACACCTTTTTTTGTAATTTTAAGATGATATGGTTTGGTTTGTTGTGGTAAGGGATAGTTGAGGGTGATTTACGGTAGCCGAAGTAATTTAGGTGATTCTGGTATAGTTTGTTATGATTTTTAGCATTTTTTTGTAATTTTACTTTTACTTTTAATGGTTTGGTTTGTTGTGGTAAGGGATAGTTGGGGGTGATTTACGGTAGCCGAAGTAATTTAGGTGATTCTGGTATAGTTTGTTATGATTTTTAGCATTTTTTTGTAATTTTAAAGTGATTGGGCTTAGTTTGTTGCTGTAAAGTGTAGTTGGGGGTGATTTTTGATAGCCGAAGTAATTTAGGTGAGTTTGGCATAGTTTGATATGGCTTGTAGCATTTTTTGTAATTTTAAAGTGATTGGGATGAGTTAGGGGTGGTAAGGGGTAGTTTGGGGTGATTTATGGAAGTCAAAGTAATTTAGATGAGTTTGGCATAGTTTGCTACGGTTTGTAGAATTTTTTTGTAATTTTAAAGTGATTGGGCTTATTTTGGGGTGGTAAGGGGTAGTTTGGGGTGATTTATGGAAGTCAAAGTAATTTAGATGAGTTTGGCATAGTTTGCTACGGTTTGTAGAATTTTTTTGTAATTTTAAAGTGATTGGGCTTATTTTGGGGTGGTAAGGGATAGTTGGGGGTGATTTTTGGTAGACGAAATAATATGTGTGAGTTGGACATAATCTGCCATGATTTGTGTCATTTTGTTTTATTTTAAAGTGATTGAAGTTACTTGGGGTTGCTAAGGGGTGGTAAGGGATGATTTAAAATAACGGATCTAGTTTATGTCAGTTTGGCATAGTTCGGGAATTTTTTGGGGTTGATTTGGTAAAGTTTGCAGTGGTAAGAGATATTTGAGGATGTTTAATGTTGACGGATTAAATTTGGAGTGATTTGGTAATTTTTAATTGAGTCACGGATCGACATTATAATTGAAATCAAAATTATAATTGAAATATCTGCGGCCTCGCTAGGTACGGCAAAAGTATGATCACGAAAGCAGAAACTCGACGTTGAAATTGTTTAGGTTAAATAAGTGCTTTTAATGTAAACCGGTCGCCCGTCGTCGAAGTTGTTTTGGCTAGATACGTGCTTCTAACATAAACACGGTCTCCGCGATCCGATCATTTTTTGTTTATTTTAGCCGGTTTTTATTGAATTACAAAGGAACCGGGCCGAATTTCGCAAAAATCCCTTCTTAGTGTTCAGTTTCGGCACATGATACACCCGTGTCTAAAATTTCAAGTCTCCAGCCCTCACGGTTTGGGCTGTGGGTTGATTATGAATCAGTGTGTAGATGTGTAGATGAATGAGTGAATGAATGAGTGTGTCAGTGAGGACACTTCGCTTTTTATATATAGATTGGGCTTAGTTTGTTGCTGTAAAGTGTAGTTGGGGGTGATTTTTGATAGCCGAAGTTATTTAGGTGAGTTAGGCATAGTTTGCTATGATTAGTAGCATTTTTTTGTAATTTAAAAGTGATTGGGTTTAGTTTGTTGTGGTAAGGGTTAGTTGGTGATGATTTAGAGTAGCCGAAGTAATTTAGGTGAGTCTGGCATAGTTTGTTATGATTTGTACACCTTTTTTTGTAATTTTAAGATGATATGGTTTGGTTTGTTGTGGTAAGGGATAGTTGGGGATGATTTACGGAAGCCGAAGTAATTTAGGTGATTCTGGTATAGTTTGTTATGATTTTTAGAATTTTTTTGTAATTTTACTGTGATTGGGCTTAGTTTGTTGCTGTAAAGTGTAGTTGGGGGTGATTTTTGATAGCCGAAGTAATTTATGTGAGTTTGGCATAGTTTGCTATGGTTAGAAGCATTTTTTTGTAATTTAAAAGTGATTGGGTTTAATTTGTTGTGGTAAGGGTTAGTTAGTTATGATTTAGAGTAGCCAAAGTAATTTAGGTGAGTCTGGCGTAGTTTGTTATGATTTGTACACCTTTTTTTGTAATTTGAAGATGATATGGTTTGGTTTGTTGTGGTAAGGGATAGTTGGGGGTGATTTACGGTAGCCGAAGTAATTTAATTGATTCTGGTATAGTTTGTTATGATTTTTAGCATTTTTTTTAATTTTAAAGTGATTGGGTTTAGTTTGTTGCTGTAAAGTGTAGTTGGGGGTGATTTTTGAAGCCGAAGTAATTTAAGTGAGTTTGGCATAGTTTGTTATGATTTTTAGCATTTTTTTGTAATTTAAAAGTGATTGGGTTTAGTTTGTTGTGGTAAGGGTTAGTTGGTGATGATTTAGAGTAGCCAAAGTAATTTAGGTGAGTCTGGCATAGTTTGTTATGATTTGTACACCTTTTTTTGTAATTTTAAGATGATATGGATTGGTTTGTTGTGGTAAGGGATAGTTGGGGGTGATTTACGGTAGCCGAAGTAATTTAGGTGATTCTGGCATAGTTTGTTATGATTTGTACACCTTTTTTTTGTAATTTTAAGATGATATTGTTTGGTTTCTTGTGGTAAGGGATAGTTGGGGGGATTTACGGTAGCCGAAGTAATTTAGGTTATTCTGGTATAGTTTGTTATGATTTTTAGCATTTTTTTGTTATTTTAAAGTGATTGGGCTTAGTTTGTTGCTGTAAAGTGTATATGGGGGTGATTTTTGATAGCCGAAGTTATTTAGGTGAGTTTGGCATAGTTTGCTATGGTTAGTAGCATTTTTTTGTAATTTAAAAGTGATTGGGTTTAGTTTGTTGTGGTAAGGGTTAGTTGGTGATGATTTAGAATAGCCGAAGTAATTTAGGTAAGTCTGGCATAGTTTGTTATGATTTGTACACCTTTTTTTGTAATTTTAAGATGATATGGTTTGGTTTGTTGTGGTAAGGGATAGTTGGGGGTGATTTACGGTAGCCGAAGTAATTTAGGTGATTCTGGTATAGTTTGTTATGATTTTTAGCATTTTTTTGTAATTTTACTTTTACTTTTAATGGTTTGGTTTGTTGTGGTAAGGGATAGTTGGGGGTGATTTACGGTAGCCGAAGTAAAATTAGGTGATTCCGGTATAGTTTGTTATGATTTTTAGAATTTTTTTGTAATTTTACTTTTACTTTTAATGGTTTGGTTTGTTGTGGTAAGGGATAGTTGGGGGTGATTTACGGTAGCCGAAGTAATTTAGGTGATTCTGGTATAGTTTGTTATGATTTTTAGCATTGTTTTGTAATTTTAAAGTGATTGGGCTTAGTTTGTTGCTGTAAAGTGTTGTTGGGGGTGATTTTTGATAGCCGAAGTAATTTAGGTGAGTTTGGCATAGTTTGCTATGGCTAGTAGCAATTTTTTGTAATTTAAATGTGATTGGGTTTAGTTTGTTGTGGTAAGGGTTAGTTGGTGATGATTTAGAATAGCCGAAGTAATTTAGGTAAGTCTGGCATAGTTTGTTATGATTTGTACACCTTTTTTTGTAATTTTAAGATGATATGGTTTGGTTTGTTGTGGTAAGGGATAGTTGGGGGTGATTTACGGTAGCCGAAGTAATTTAGGTGATTCTGGTATAGCTTGTTATGATTTTTAGCATTTTTTTGTAATTTTAAAGTAATTGGGCTTAGTTTGTTGCTGTAAAGTGTAGTTGAGGGTGATTTTTGAAGCCAAAAGTAATTTATGTGAGTTTGGCATAGTTTGCTATGGTTAGTAGCATTTTTTTGTAATTTAAAAGTGATTGGGTTTAGTTTGTTGTGGTAAGGGTTAGTTGGTGATGATTTAGAGTAGCCGAAGTAATTTAGGTGAGTCTGGCATAGTTTGTTATGATTTGTACACCTTTTTTTGTAATTTTAAGATGATATGGTTTGGTTTGTTGTGGTAAGGGATAGTTGGGGGTGATTTACGGTAGCCGAAGTAATTTAGGTGATTCTGGTATAGTTTGTTATGATTTTTAGCATTTTTTTGTAATTTTAAAGTGATTGGGTTTAGTTTGTTGCTGTAAAGTGTAGTTGGGGGTGATTTTTGAAGCCAAAGTAATTTAGGTGAGTTTGGCATAGTTTGTTATGATTTTTAGCATTTTTTTGTAATTTAAAATTGATTGGGTTTAGTTTGTTGTGGTAAGGGTTAGTTGGTGATGATTTAGAGTAGCCAAAGTAATTTAGGTGAGTCTGGCATAGTTTGTTATGATTTGTACACCTTTTTTTGTAATTTTAAGATGATATGGATTGGTTTGTTGTGGTAAGGGATAGTTGGGGGTGATTTACGGTAGCCGAAGTAATTTAGGTGATTCTGGCATAGTTTGTTATGATTTGTACACCATTTTTTTGTAATTTTAAGATGATATTGTTTGGTTTGTTGTGGTAAGGGATAGTTGGGGGGATTTACGGTAGCCGAAGTAATTTAGGTGATTCTGGTATAGTTTGTTATGATTTTTAGCATTTTTTTGTTATTTTAAAGTGATTGGGCTTAGTTTGTTGCTGTAAAGTGTATATGGGGGTGATTTTTGATAGCCGAAGTAATTTATGTGAGTTTGGCATAGTTTGCTATGGTTAGAAGCATTTTTTTGTAATTTAAAAGTGATTGGGTTTAATTTGTTGTGGTAAGGGCTAGTTAGTGATGATTTAGAGTAGCCGAAGTAATTTAGGTGAGTCTGGCATTGTTTGTTATGATTTGTACACCTTTTTTTGTAATTTAAAGATGATATGGTTTGGTTTGTTGTGGTAAGGGATAGTTGGGGATGATTTACGGTAGCCGAAGTAATTTAGGTGATTCTGGTATAGTTTGTTATGATTTTTAGCATTTTTTTGTAATTTTACTTTTACTTTAAATGGTTTGGTTTATTGTGGTAAGGGATAGTTGGGGGTGATTTACGGTAGCCGAAGTAATTTAGGTGATTCTGGTATAGTTTGTTATGATTTTTAGCATTGTTTTGTAATTTTAAAGTGATTGGGCTTAGTTTGTTGCTGTAAAGTGTAGTTGGGGGTGATTTTTGATAGCCGAAGTAATTTATGTGAGTTTGGCATAGTTTGCTATGGTTAGTAGCATTTTTTTGTAATTTAAAAGTGATTGGGTTTAGTTTGTTGTGGTAAGGGTTAGTTGGTGATGATTTAGAGTAGCCGAAGTAATTTAGGTAAGTCAGGCATAGTTTGTTATGATTTGTACACTTTTTTTTGTAATTTTAAGATGATATGGTTTGGTTTGTTGTGGTAAGGGATAGTTGGGGGTGATTTACAGTAGCCGAAGTAATTTAGGTGATTCTGGTATAGTTTGTTATGAGTTTTAGCATTTTTTTTGTAATTTTACTTTTACTTTTAATGGTTTGGTTTGTTGTGGTAAGGGATAGTTGGGGGTGATTTACGGTAGCCGAAGTAATTTAGGTGATTCTGGTATAGTTTGTTATGATTTTTAGCATTTTTATGTAATTTTAAAGTGATTGGGCTTAGTTTGTTGCTGTAGAGTGTAGTTGGGGGTGATTTTTGATAGCCGAAGTAATTTAGGTGAGTTTGGCATAGTTTGCTATGGTTAGTAGCATTTTTTTGTAATTTAAAAGTGATTGGGTTTAGTTTGTTTTGGTAAGGGTTAGTTGGTGATGATTTCGAGTAGTCGAAGTAATTTAGGTGAGTCTGGCATAGTTTGTTATGATTTGTACACCTTTTTTTGCAATTTTAGGATGATATGGCTTGGTTTGTTGTGGTAAGGGATAGTTGGGGGTGATTTACGGTAGCCGAAGTAATTTAGGTGATTCTGGTATAGTTTGTTATGATTTTTAGAATTTTTTTGTAATTTTAAAGTGATTGGGCTTAGTTTGTTGCTGTAAAGTGTAGTTGGGGGTGATTTTTGATAGCCGAAGTAATTTATGTGAGTTTGGCATAGTTTGCTATGATTAGAAGCATTTTTTTGTAATTTAAAAGTGATTGGGTTTAATTTGTTGTGGTAAGGGCTAGTTAGTGATGATTTAGAGTAGCCGAAGTAATTTAGGTGAGTCTGGCGTAGTTTGTTATGATTTGTACACCTTTTTTGTAATTTTAAGATGATATGTTTTGGTTTGTTTTGGTAAGGGATAGTTGGGGGTGATTTATGGTAGCCGAAGTAATTTAGGTGATTCTGGTATAGTTTGTTATGATTTTTAGCATTTTTATGTAATTTTAAAGTGATTGGGCTTAGTTTGTTGCTGTAAAGTGTAGTTGGGGGTGATTTTTGATAGCCGAAGTAATTTAGGTAAGTTTGGCATAGTTTGCTATGGTTAGTAGCATTTTTTCGTAATTTAAAAGTGATTGGGTTTAGTTTGTTGTGGTAAGGGTTAGTTGGTGATGATTTAGAGTAGCCGAAGTAATTTAGGTGAGTCTGGCATAGTTTGTTATGATTTGTACACCTTTTTTTGTAATTTGAAGATGATATGGTTTGGTTTGTTGTGGTAAGGGATAGTTGGGGGTGATTTACGGTAGCCGAAGTAATTTAGGTGATTCTGGTATAGTTTGTTATGATTTTTAGCATTTTTTTGTAATTTTAAAGTGATTAGTTTTAGTATGTTGCTGTAAAGTGTAGTTGGAGGTGATTTTTGATAGCTGAAGTAATTTAGGTGAGTTTGGCATAGTTAGCTATGGTTAGTAGCATTTTTTTGTAATTTAAATGTGATTGGGTTTAGTTTGTTGTGGTAATGGTTAGTTGGTGATGATTTAGAGTAGCCGAAGTAATTTAGGTAAGTCTGGCATAGTTTGTTATGATTTGTACACCTTTTTTTGTAATTTTAAGATGATATGGTTTGGTTTGTTGTGGTAAGGGATAGTTGGGGGTGATTTACGGTAGCCGAAGTAATTTAGGTGATTCTGGTATAGTTTGTTATGATTTTTAGCATTTTTTTGTAATTTTACTTTTACTTTTAATGGTTTGGTTTGTTGTGGTAAGGGATAGTTGGGGGTGATTTACGGTAGCCGAAGTAATTTAGGTGATTCTGGTATAGTTTGTTATGATTTATAGCATTGTTTTGTAATTATAAAGTGATTGGGCTTAGTTTGTTGCTGTAAAGTGTTGTTGGGGGTGATTTTTGATAGCCGAAGTAATTTAGGTGAGTTTGGCATAGTTTGCTATGGTTAGTAGCATTTTTTTGTAATTTAAAAGTGATTGGGTTTAGTTTGTTGTGGTAAGGGTTAGTTGGTGATGATTTAGAGTAGCCGAAGTAATTTAGGTGAGTCTGGCATAGTTTGTTATGATTTGTACACCTTTTTTTGTAATTTTAAGATGACATGGTTTGGTTTGTTGTGGTAAGAGATAGTTGGGGGTGATTTACGGTAGCTGAAGTAATTTAGGTGATTCTGGCATAGTTTGTTATGATTTGTACACCTTTTTTTTTAATTTTAAGACGATGTGGTGTGGTTTGTTGTGGTAAGGGATACTTGGGGGTGATTTACGGTAGCCGAAGTAATTTAGGTGATTCTGGTATAGTTTGTTATGATTTTTAGCATTTTTTTGTAATTTTTAAAGTGATTGGGCTTAGTTTGTTGCTGTAAAGTGTAGTTGGGGGTGATTTTTGATAGCCGAAGTAATTTATGTGAGTTTGGCATAGTTTGCTATGGTTAGTAGCATTTTTTTGTAATTTAAAAGTGATTGGGTTTAGTTTGTTGTGGTAAGGGTTAGTTGGTGATGATTTAGAGTAGCCGAAGTAATTTAGGTGAGTCTGGCATAGTTTGTTATGATTTGTACACCTTTTTTTGTAATTTGAAGATGATATGGTTTGGTTTGTTGTGGTAAGGCATAGTTGGGGGTGATTTACGGTAGCCGAAGTAATTTAGGTGATTCTGGTATAGTTTGTTATGATTTTTAGCATTTTTTTGTAATTTTAAAGTGGTTAGTCTTTTTTTGTTTCTGTAAAGTGTAGTTGGGGGTGATTTTTGATAGCTGAAGTAATTTAGGTGAGTTTGGCATAGTTAGCTATGGTTAGTAGCATTTTTTTGTAATTTAAAAGTGATTGGGTTTAGTTTGTTGTGGTAAGGGTTAGTTGGTGATGATTTAGAGTAGCCGAAGTAATTTAGGTGAGTCTGGCATAGTTTGTTATGATTTGTACACCTTTTTTTGTAATTTTAAGATGATATGTTTTGGTTTGTTGTGGTAAGGGATAGTTAGGGGTGATTTACGGTAGCCGAAGTAATTTAGGTGATTCTGGTATAGTTTGTTATAATTTTTAGCATTTTTTTGTAATTTTAAAGTGATTGGGCTTAGTTTGTTGCTGTAAAGTGTAGTTGGGTTTGATTTTTGATAGCCGAAGTAATTTAGGTGAGTTTGGCATAGTTTGCTATGGTTAGTAGCATTTTTTTGTTATTTAAAAGTGATTGGGTTTAGTTTGTTGTGGTAAGGGTTAGTTGGTGATGATTTAGATTAGCCGAAGTAATTTAGGTAAATCTGGCATAGTTTGTTATGATTTGTACACCTTTTTTGTAATTTTAAGATGATATGGTTTGGTTTGTTGTGGTAAGGGATAGTTGGGGGTGATTTACGGTAGCCGAAGTAATTTAGGTGATTCTGGTACAGTTTGTTATGATTTTTAGCATTTTTTTGTAATTTTAAAGTGATTGGGTATAGTTTGTTGCTGTAAAGTGTAGTTGGGGGTGATTTTTGATAGCCGAAGTAATTTAGGTGAGTTTGGCATAGTTTGCTATGGTTAGTTGCATTTTTTTGTAATTTAAAAGTGATTGGGTTTAGTTTGTTGTGGTAAGGGTTTGTTGTTGATGATTTAGAGTAGCCGAAGTAATTTAGGTGAGTCTGGCATAGTTTGTTATGATTTGTACACCTTTTTTTGTAATTTTAAGATGATATGGTTTGGTTTGTTGTGGTATGGGATAGTTGGGGGTGATTTACGGTAGCCGAAGTAATTTAGGTGATTCTGGTATAGTTTGTTATGATTTTTAGCATTGTTTTGTAATTTTAAAGTGATTGGGCTTAGTTTGTTGCTGTAAAGTGTAGTTGGGGGTGATTTTTGATAGCCGAAGTAATTTAGGTGAGTTTGGCATAGTTTGCTATAGTTAGTAGCATTTTTTTGTCATTTAAAAATGATTGGGTTTAGTTTGTTGTGGTAAGGGTTAGTTGGTGATGATTTAGAGTAGCCGAAGTAATTTAGGTGAGTCTGGCCTAGTTTGTTATGATTTGTACACCTTTTTTCGTAATTTTAAAATGATATGGTTTGGTTTGTTGTGGTAAGGGATAGTTGGGGGTGAATTACGGTAGCCGAATTAATTTAGGAGATTCTGGTATAGTTTGTTATGATTTTTAGCATTTTTTTGTAATTTTAAAGTGATTGGGCTTAGTTTGTTGCTGTAAAGTTTAGTTGGGGGTGATTTTTGATAGCCGAAGTAATTTAGGTGAGTTTGGCATAGTTTGCTATGGTTAGTAGCATTTTTTTGTAATTTAAAATTGATTGGGTTGAGTTTGTTGTGGTAAGGATTAGTTGGTGATGATTTAGAGTAGCCGAAGTAATTTAGGTAAGTCTGGCATAGTTTGTTATGATTTGTACACCTTTTTTTGTAATTTTAAGATGATATGGTTTGGTTTGTTGTGGTAAGGGATAGTTGGGGGTGATTTACGGTAGCCAAAGTAATTTAGGTGATTCTTGTATAGTTTGTTATGATTTTTAGCATTTTTTTGTAATTTTACTTTTACTTTTAATGGATTGGTTTGTTGTGGTAAGGGATAGTTGTGGGTGATTTACGGTAGCCGAAGTAATTTAGGTGATTCTGGTATAGTTTGTTATGATTTTTAGCATTGTTTTGTAATTTTAAAGTGATTGGGATTAGTTTGTTGCTGTAAAGTGTTGTTGGGAGTGATTTTTGATAGCCGAAGTAATTTAGGTGAGTTTGGCATAGTTTGCTATGGTTAGTAGCATTTTTTTGTAATTTAAAAGTGATTGGGTTTAATTTGTTGTGGTAAGGGTTAGTTGGTGATGATTTAGAGTAGCCGAAGTAATTTAGGTAAGTCTGGCATAGTTTGTTATGATTTGTACACCTTTTTTTGTAATTTTAAGATGATATGGTTTGGTTTGTTGTGGTAAGGCATAGTTGGGGGTGATTTACGGTAGCCGAAGTAATTTAGGTGATTCTGGCATAGTTTGTTATGGTTTTTAGCATTTTTTTGTAATTTTAAAGTGATTGGGCTTAGTTTGTTGCTGTAAAGTGTAGTTGGGGGTGATTTTTGATAGCCGAAGTAATTTAGGTGAGTTTGGCATAGTTTGCTATGGTTAGTAGCATTTTTTTGTAATTTTAAAGTTATTGGGTTTAGTTTGTTGTGGTAAGGGTTTGTTGTTGATGATTTAGAGTAGCCGAAGTAATTTAGGTGAGTCTGGCATAGTTTGTTATGATTTGTACACCTTTTTTTGTAATTTTAAAATGATATGGTTTGGTTTGTTGTGGTAAGGCATAGTTGGGGGTGATTTACGGTAGCCGAAGTAATTTAGGTGATTCTGGTATAGTTTGTTATGATTTTTAGCATTTTTTTGTAATTTTAAAGTGATTGGGCTTAGTTTGTTGCTGTAAAGTGTAGTTGGGGTGATTTTTGATAGCCGAAGTAATTTAGGTGAGTTTGGCATAGTTTGCTATGGTTAGTAGCATTTTTGTGTAATTTAAAAATGATTGGGTTTAGTTTATTGTGGTAAGGGTTAGTTGGTGATGATTTAGAGTAGCCGAAGTAATTTAGGTAAGTCTGGCATAGTTTGTTATAATTTGTACACCTTTTTTTGTAATTTTAAGATGATATAGTTTGGTTTGTAGTGGTAAGGCATAGTTGGGGGTGATTTACGGTAGCCGAAGTAATTTAGGTGATTCTGGTATAGTTTGTTATGATTTTTAGCATTTTTTTGTAATTTTAAAGTGATTGGGCTTAGTTTGTTGCTGTAAAGTGTAGTTGGGGGTGATTTTTGATAGCCGAAGTAATTTAGGTGAGTTTAGCATAGTTTGCTATGGTTAGTAGCATTTTTTTGTAATTTAAAATTGATTGGGTTTAGTTTGTTGTGGTAAGGGTTAGTTGGTGATGATTTAGAGTAGCCGAAGTAATTTAGGTGAGTCTGGCATAGTTTGTTATGATTTGTACACCTTTTTTTGTAATTTTAAGATGATATGGTTTGGTTTGTTGTGGTAAGAGACAGTTCGGGGTGATTTACGGCAGCCGAAGTAATTTAGGTGATTCTGGTATAGTTTGTTATGATTTTTAGCATTGTTTTGTAATTTTAAAGTGATTGGGTTAAGTTTGTTGCTGTAAAGTGTAGTTGGGGGTGATTTTTGATAGCCGAAGTAATTTAGGTGAGTTTGGCATAGTTTGCTATAGTTAGTAGCATTTTTTTGTAATTTAAAAATGATTTGGTTTAGTTTGTTGTGGTAAGGGTTAGTTGGTGATGATTTAGAGTAGCCGAATAAATTTAGGTGAGTCTGGCCTAGTTTGTTATGATTTGTACACCTTTTTTTGTAATTTTAAGATGATATGGTTTGGTTTGTTGTGGTAAGGGATAGTTGGGGGTGAATTACGGTAGCCGAAGTAATTTAGGTGATTCTGGTATAGTTTGTTATGATTTTTAGCATTTTTTTGTAATTTTAAAGTGATTGGGCTTAGTTTGTTGCTGTAAAGTTTAGTTGGGGGTGATTTTTGATAGCCGAAGTAATTTAGGTGAGTTTGGCATAGTTTGCTATGGTTAGTAGCATTTTTTTGTAATTTAAAATTGATTGGGTTTAGTTTGTTGTGGTAAGGGTTAGTTGGTGATGATTTAGAGTAGCCGAAGTAATTTAGGTAAATCTGGCATAGTTTGTTATGATTTGTACACCTTTTTTTGTAATTTTAAGATGATATGGTTTGGTTTGTTGTGGTAAGGGATAGTTGGGGGTGATTTACGGTAGCCGAAGTAATTTAGGTGATTCTTGTATAGTTTGTTATGATTGTTAGCATTTTTTTGTAATTTTAAAGTGATTGGGCTTAGTTTGTTGCTGTAAAGTGTAGTTGGGGGTGATTTTTGATAGCCGCAGTAATTTAGGTGAGTTTGGCATAGTTTGCTATGGTTAGTAGCATTTTTTTGTAAATTTAAAGTTATTGGGTTTAGTTTGTTGTGGAAAGGGTTTGTTGTTGATGATTTAGAGTAGCCGAAGTAATTTAGGTGAGTCTGGCATAGTTTGTTATGATTTGTACACCTTTTTTTGTAATTTTAAGATGATATGGTTTGGTTTGTTGTGGTAAGGGATAGTTGGGGGTGAATTACGGTAGCCGAATTAATTTAGGTGATTCTGGTATAGTTTGTTATGATTTTTAGCATTTTTTTGTAATTTTAAAGTGATTGGGCTTAGTTTGTTGCTGTAAAGTTTAGTTGGGGGTGATTTTTGATAGCCGAGGTAATTTAGGTGAGTTTGGCATAGTTTGCTATGGTTAGTAGCATTTTTTTGTAATTTAAAATTGATTGGGTTGAGTTTGTTGTGGTAAGGATTAGTTGATGATGATTTAGAGTAGCCGAAGTAATTTAGGTAAGTCTGGCATAGTTTGTTATGATTTGTACACCTTTTTTTGTAATTTTAAGATGATATGGTTTGGTCTGTTGTGGTAAGGGATAGTTGGGGGTGATTTACGGTAGCCGAAGTAATTTAGGTGATTCTTGTATAGTTTGTTATGATTTTTAGCATTTTTTTGTAATTTTACTTTTACTTTTAATGGTTTGGTTTGTTGTGGTAAGGGATAGTTGGGGGTGATTTACGGTAGCCGAAGTAATTTAGGTGATTCTGGTATAGTTTGTTATGATTTTTAGCATTGTTTTGTAATTTTAAAGTGATTGGGCTTAGTTTGTTGCTGTAAAGTGTTGTTGGGGGTGATTTTTGATAGCCGAAGTAATTTAGGTGAGTTTGGCATAGTTTGCTATGGTTAGTAGCATTTTTTTGTAATTTAAAAGTGATTGGGTTTAATTTGTTGTGGTAAGGGTTAGTTGGTGATGATTTAGAGTAGCCGAAGTAATTTAGGTAAGTCTGGCATAGTTTGTTATGATTTGTACACCTTTTTTTGTAATTTTAAGATGATATGGTTTGGTTTGTTGTGGTAAGGCATAGTTGGGGGTGATTTACGGTAGCCGAAGTAATTTAGGTGATTCTGGTATAGTTTGTTATGGTTTTTAGCATTTTTTTGTAATTTTAAAGTGATTGGGCTTAGTTTGTTGCTGTAAAGTGTAGTTGGGGGTGATTTTTGATAGCCGAAGTAATTTAGGTGAGTTTGGCATAGTTTGCTATGGTTAGTAGCATTTTTTTGTAATTTTAAAGTTATTGGGTTTAGTTTGTTGTGGTAAGGGTTTGTTGTTGATAATTTAGAGTAGCCGAAGTAATTTAGGTGAGTCTGGCATAGTCTGTTATGATTTGTACACCTTTTTTTGTAATTTTAAAATGATATGGTTTGGATTGTTGTGGTAAGGCATAGTTGGGGGTGATTTACGGTAGCCGAAGTAATTTAGGTGATTCTGGTATAGTTTGTTATGATTTTTAGCATTTTTTTGTAATTTTAAAGTGATTGGGCTTAGTTTGTTGCTGTAAAGTGTAGTTGGGGGTGATTTTTGATAGCCGAAGTAATTTAGGTGAGTTTGGCATAGTTTGCTATGGTTAGTAGCATTTTTTTGTAATTTAAAAATGATTGGGTTTAGTTTATTGTGGTAAGGGTTAGTTGGTGATGATTTAGAGTAGCCGAAGTAATTTAGGTAAGTCTGGCATAGTTTGTTATGATTTGTACACCTTTTTTTGTAATTTTAAGATGATATACTTTGGTTTGTTGTGGTAAGGCATAGTTGGGGGTGATTTACGGTAGCCGAAGTAATTTAGGTGATTCTGGTATAGTTTGTTATGATTTTTAGCATTTTTTTGTAATTTTAAAGTGATTGGGCTTAGTTTGTTGCTGTAAAGTGTAGTTGGGAGTGATTTTTGATAGCCGAAGTAATATAGGTGAGTTTGGCATAGTTTGCTATGATTAGTAACATTTTTTTGTAATTTAAAATTGATTGGGTTTAGTTTATTGTGGTAAGGGTTAGTTGGTGATGATTTAGAGTAGCCGAAGTAATTTAGGTGAGTCTGGCATAGTTTGTTATGATTTGTACACCTTTTTTTGTAATTTTAAGATGATATGGTTTGGTCTGTTGTGGTAAGGGACAGTTCGGAGTGATTTACGGTAGCCGAAGTAATTTAGGTGATTCTGGTATAGTTTGTTATGATTTTTAGCATTGTTTTGTAATTTTAAAGTGATTGGGCTTAGTTTGTTGCTGTAAAGTGTAGTTGGGGGTGATTTTTGATAGCCGAAGTAATTTAGGTGAGTTTGGCATAGTTTGCTATGGTTAGTAGCATTTTTTTGTAATTTAAAAATGATTGGGTTTAGTTTATTGTGGTAAGGGTTAGTTGGTGATGATTTAGAGCAGCCGAAGTAATTTAGGTAAGTCTGGCATAGTTTGTTATGATTTGTACACCTTTTTTTGTAATTTTAAGATGATATGGTTTGGTTTGTTGTGGTAAGGCATAGTTGGGGGTGATTTACGGTAGCCGAAGTAATTTAGGTGATTCTGGTATAGTTTGTTATGATTTTTAGCATTTTTTTGTAATTTTAAAGTGATTGGGCTTAGTTTGTTGCTGTAAAGTTTAGTTGGGGGTGATTTTTGATAGCCGAGGTAATTTAGGTGAGTTTGGCATAGTTTGCTATGGTTAGTAGCATTTTTTTGTAATTTAAAATTGATTGGGTTGAGTTTGTTGTGGTAAGGATTAGTTGATGATGATTTAGAGTAGCCGAAGTAATTTAGGTAAGTCTGGCATAGTTTGTTATGATTTGTACACCTTTTTTTGTAATTTTAAGATGATATGGTTTGGTCTGTTGTGGTAAGGGATAGTTGGGGGTGATTTACGGTAGCCGAAGTAATTTAGGTGATTCTTGTATAGTTTGTTATGATTTTTAGCATTTTTTTGTAATTTTACTTTTACTTTTAATGGTTTGGTTTGTTGTGGTAAGGGATAGTTGGGGGTGATTTACGGTAGCCGAAGTAATTTAGGTGATTCTGGTATAGTTTGTTATGATTTTTAGCATTGTTTTGTAATTTTAAAGTGATTGGGCTTAGTTTGTTGCTGTAAAGTGTTGTTGGGGGTGATTTTTGATAGCCGAAGTAATTTAGGTGAGTTTGGCATAGTTTGCTATGGTTAGTAGCATTTTTTTGTAATTTAAAAGTGATTGGGTTTAATTTGTTGTGGTAAGGGTTAGTTGGTGATGATTTAGAGTAGCCGAAGTAATTTAGGTAAGTCTGGCATAGTTTGTTATGATTTGTACACCTTTTTTTGTAATTTTAAGATGATATGGTTTGGTTTGTTGTGGTAAGGCATAGTTGGGGGTGATTTACGGTAGCCGAAGTAATTTAGGTGATTCTGGTATAGTTTGTTATGGTTTTTAGCATTTTTTTGTAATTTTAAAGTGATTGGGCTTAGTTTGTTGCTGTAAAGTGTAGTTGGGGGTGATTTTTGATAGCCGAAGTAATTTAGGTGAGTTTGGCATAGTTTGCTATGGTTAGTAGCATTTTTTTGTAATTTTAAAGTTATTGGGTTTAGTTTGTTGTGGTAAGGGTTTGTTGTTGATAATTTAGAGTAGCCGAAGTAATTTAGGTGAGTCTGGCATAGTCTGTTATGATTTGTACACCTTTTTTTGTAATTTTAAAATGATATGGTTTGGATTGTTGTGGTAAGGCATAGTTGGGGGTGATTTACGGTAGCCGAAGTAATTTAGGTGATTCTGGTATAGTTTGTTATGATTTTTAGCATTTTTTTGTAATTTTAAAGTGATTGGGCTTAGTTTGTTGCTGTAAAGTGTAGTTGGGGGTGATTTTTGATAGCCGAAGTAATTTAGGTGAGTTTGGCATAGTTTGCTATGGTTAGTAGCATTTTTTTGTAATTTAAAAATGATTGGGTTTAGTTTATTGTGGTAAGGGTTAGTTGGTGATGATTTAGAGTAGCCGAAGTAATTTAGGTAAGTCTGGCATAGTTTGTTATGATTTGTACACCTTTTTTTGTAATTTTAAGATGATATACTTTGGTTTGTTGTGGTAAGGCATAGTTGGGGGTGATTTACGGTAGCCGAAGTAATTTAGGTGATTCTGGTATAGTTTGTTATGATTTTTAGCATTTTTTTGTAATTTTAAAGTGATTGGGCTTAGTTTGTTGCTGTAAAGTGTAGTTGGGAGTGATTTTTGATAGCCGAAGTAATATAGGTGAGTTTGGCATAGTTTGCTATGATTAGTAACATTTTTTTGTAATTTAAAATTGATTGGGTTTAGTTTATTGTGGTAAGGGTTAGTTGGTGATGATTTAGAGTAGCCGAAGTAATTTAGGTGAGTCTGGCATAGTTTGTTATGATTTGTACACCTTTTTTTGTAATTTTAAGATGATATGGTTTGGTCTGTTGTGGTAAGGGACAGTTCGGAGTGATTTACGGTAGCCGAAGTAATTTAGGTGATTCTGGTATAGTTTGTTATGATTTTTAGCATTGTTTTGTAATTTTAAAGTGATTGGGCTTAGTTTGTTGCTGTAAAGTGTAGTTGGGGGTGATTTTTGATAGCCGAAGTAATTTAGGTGAGTTTGGCATAGTTTGCTATGGTTAGTAGCATTTTTTTGTAATTTAAAAATGATTGGGTTTAGTTTATTGTGGTAAGGGTTAGTTGGTGATGATTTAGAGCAGCCGAAGTAATTTAGGTAAGTCTGGCATAGTTTGTTATGATTTGTACACCTTTTTTTGTAATTTTAAGATGATATGGTTTGGTTTGTTGTGGTAAGGCATAGTTGGGGGTGATTTACGGTAGCCGAAGTAATTTAGGTGATTCTGGTATAGTTTGTTATGATTTTTAGCATTTTTTTGTAATTTTAAAGTGATTGGGCTTAGTTTGTTGCTGTAAAGTGTAGTTGGGGGTGATTTTTGATAGCCGAAGTAATTTAGGTGAGTTTAGCATAGTTTGCTATGGTTAGTAGCATTTTTTTGTAATTTAAAATTGATGGGGTTTAGTTTGTTGTGGTAAGGGTTAGTTGGTGATGATTTAGAGTAGCCGAAGTAATTTAGGTGAGTCTGGCATAGTTTGTTATGATTTGTTCACCTTTTTTTGTAATTTTAAGATGATATGGTTTGGTTTGTTGTGGTAAGGGACAGTTCGGGGTGATTTACGGCAGCCGAAGTAATTTATTTGATTCTGGTATAGTTTGTTATGATTTTTAGCATTGTTTTGTAATTTTAAAGTGATTGGGCTTAGTTTGTTGCTGTAAAGTGTAGTTGGGGGTGATTTTTGATAGCCGAAGTAATTTAGGTGAGTTTGGCATAGTTTGCTATAGTTAGTAGCATTTTTTTGTAATTTAAAAATGATTGGGTTTAGTTTGTTGTGGTAAGGGTTAGTTGGTGATGATTTAGAGTAGCCGAAGTAATTTAGGTAAGTCTGGCATAGTTTGTTATGATTTGTACACCTTTTTTTGTAATTTTAAGATGATATGGTTTGGTTTGTTGTGGTAAGGGATAGTTGGGGGTGATTTACGGTAGCCGAAGTAATTTAGGTGATTCTTGTATAGTTTGTTATGATTTTTAGCATTTTTTTGTAATTTTACTTTTACTTTTAATGGTTTGGTTTGTTGTGGTAAGGGATAGTTGGGGGTGATTTACGGTAGCCGAAGTAATTTAGGTGATTCTGGTATAGTTTGTTATGATTTTTAGAATTGTTTTGTAATTTTAAAGTGATTGGGCTTAGTTTGTTGCTGTAAAGTGTTGTTGGGGGTGATTTTTGATAGCCGAAGTAATTTAGGTGAGTTTGGCATAGTTTGCTATGGTTAGTAGCATTTTTTTGTAATTTAAAAGTGATTGGGTTTAATTTGTTGTGGTAAGGGTTAGTTGGTGATGATTTAGAGTAGCCGAAGTAATTTAGGTAAGTCTGGCATAGTTTGTTATGATTTGTTCACCTTTTTTTGTAATTTTAAGATGATATGGTTTGGTTTGTTGTGGTAAGGCATAGTTGGGGGTGATTTACGGTAGCCGAAGTAATTTAGGTGATTCTGGTATAGTTTGTTATGGTTTTTAGCATTTTTTTGTAATTTTAAAGTGATTGGGCTTAGTTTGTTGCTGTAAAGTGTAGTTGGGGGTGATTTTTGATAGCCGAAGTAATTTAGGTGAGTTTGGCATAGTTTGCTATGGTTAGTAGCATTTTTTTGTAATTTAAAAATGATTGGGTTTAGTTTGTTGTGGTAAGGGTTTGTTGTTGATGATTTAGAGTAGCCGAAGTAATTTAGGTGAGTCTGGCATAGTTTGTTATGATTTGTACACCTTTTTTTGTAATTTTAAGATGATATGGTTTGGTTTGTTGTGGTAAGGGATAGTTGGGGGTGATTTACGGTAGCCGAAGTAATTTAGGTGATTCTGGTATAGTTTGTTATGATTTTTAGCATTGTTTTGTAATTTTAAAGTGATTGGGCTTAGTTTGTTGCTGTAAAGTGTAGTTGGGGGTGATTTTTGATAGCCGAAGTAATTTAGGTGAGTTTGGCATAGTTTGATATGGTTAGTAGCATTTTTTTGTAATTTAAAAATGATTGGGTTTAGTTTATTGTGGTAAGGCTTAGTTGGTGATGATTTAGAGTAGCCGAAGTAATTTAGGTAAGTCTGGCATAGTTTGTTATGATTTGTACACCTTTTTTTGTAATTTTAAGATGATATGGTTTGGTTTGTTGTGGTAAGGCATAGTTGGGGGTGATTTACGGTAGCCGAAGTAATTTAGGTGATTCTGGTATAGTTTGTTATGATTTTTAGCATTTTTTTGTAATTTTAAAGTGATTGGGCTTAGTTTGTTGCTGTAAAGTGTAGTTGGGGGTGATTTTTGATAGCCGAAGTAATTTAGGTGAGTTTGGCATAGTTTGCTATGGTTAGTAGCATTTTTTTGTAATTTAAAATTGATTGGGTTTAGTTTGTTGTGGTAAGGGTTAGTTGGTGATGATTTAGAGTAGCCGAAGTAATTTAGGTGAGTCTGGCATAGTTTGTTATGATTTGTACAACTTTTTTTGTAATTTTAAGATGATATGGTTTGGTTTGTTGTGGTAAGGGACAGTTCGGGGTGATTTACGGTAGCCGAAGTAATTTAGGTGATTCTGGTATAGTTTGTTATGATTTTTAGCATTGTTTTGTAATTTTAAAGTGATTGGGCTTAGTTTGTTGCTGTAAAGTGTCGTTGGGGGTGATTTTTGATAGCCGAAGTAATTTAGGTGTGTTTGGCATAGTTTGCTATGGTTAGTAGCATTTTTTGGTAATTTAAAAGTGATTGGGTTTAGTTTGTTGTGGTAAGGGTTAGTTGGTGATGATTTAGATTAGCCGAAGTAATTTAGGTGAGTCTGGCATAGTTTGTTATGATTTGTACACCTTTTTTTGTAATTTTAAGATGATATGGTTTGGTTTGTTGTGGTAAGGGATAGTTGGGGGTGATTTACGGTAGCCGAAGTAATTTAGGTGATTCTGGTATAGTTTGTTATGATTTTTAACATTTTTTTGTAATTTTAAAGTGATTGGGCTTAGTTTGTTGCTGTAAAGTGTCGTTGGGGGTGATTTTTGATAGCCGAATTAATTTAGGTGAGTTTGGCATAGTTTGCTATGGTTAGTAGCATTTTTTTGTAATTTAAAATTGATTGGGTTTAGTTTGTTGTGGTAAGGGTTAGTTGGTGATGATTTAGAGTAACCGAAGTAATTTAGGTGAGTCTAGCATAGTTTGTTTAGATTTGTTCACCTTTTTTGTAATTTTAAGATGATATGGTTTGGTTTGTTGTGGTAAGGGATAGTTGGGGGTGATTTACGGTAGCCGAAGTAATTTAGGTGATTCTGGTATAGTTTGTTATGGTTTTTAGCATTTTTTTGTAATTTTAAAGTGATTGGGCTCAGTTTGTTGCTGTAAAGTGTAGTTGGGGGTGATTTTTGATAGCCGAAGTAATTTAGGTGAGTTTGGCATAGTTTGCTATGGTTAGTAGCATTTTTTTGTAATTTTAAAGTTATTGGGTTTAGTTTGTTGTGGTAAGGGTTTGTTGTTGATGATTTAGAGTAGCCGAAGTAATTTAGGTGAGTCTGGCATAGTTTGTTATGATTTGTACACCTTTTTTTGTAATTTTAAAATGATATGGTTTGGTTTGTTGTGGTAAGGGATAGTTGGGGGTGATTTACGGTAGCCGAAGTAATTTAGGTGATTCTGGTATAGTTTGTTATGATTTTTAGAATTGTTTTGTAATTTTAAAGTGATTGGGCTTAGTTTGTTGCTGTAAAGTGTTGTTGGGGGTGATTTTTGATAGCCGAAGTAATTTAGGTGAGTTTGGCATAGTTTGCTATGGTTAGTAGCATTTTTTTGTAATTTAAAAGTGATTGGGTTTAATTTGTTGTGGTAAGGGTTAGTTGGTGATGATTTAGAGTAGCCGAAGTAATTTAGGTAAGTCTGGCATAGTTTGTTATGATTTGTTCACCTTTTTTTGTAATTTTAAGATGATATGGTTTGGTTTGTTGTGGTAAGGCATAGTTGGGGGTGATTTACGGTAGCCGAAGTAATTTAGGTGATTCTGGTATAGTTTGTTATGGTTTTTAGCATTTTTTTGTAATTTTAAAGTGATTGGGCTTAGTTTGTTGCTGTAAAGTGTAGTTGGGGGTGATTTTTGATAGCCGAAGTAATTTAGGTGAGTTTGGCATAGTTTGCTATGGTTAGTAGCATTTTTTTGTAATTTAAAAATGATTGGGTTTAGTTTGTTGTGGTAAGGGTTTGTTGTTGATGATTTAGAGTAGCCGAAGTAATTTAGGTGAGTCTGGCATAGTTTGTTATGATTTGTACACCTTTTTTTGTAATTTTAAGATGATATGGTTTGGTTTGTTGTGGTAAGGGATAGTTGGGGGTGATTTACGGTAGCCGAAGTAATTTAGGTGATTCTGGTATAGTTTGTTATGATTTTTAGCATTGTTTTGTAATTTTAAAGTGATTGGGCTTAGTTTGTTGCTGTAAAGTGTAGTTGGGGGTGATTTTTGATAGCCGAAGTAATTTAGGTGAGTTTGGCATAGTTTGATATGGTTAGTAGCATTTTTTTGTAATTTAAAAATGATGGGGTTTAGTTTATTGTGGTAAGGCTTAGTTGGTGATGATTTAGAGTAGCCGAAGTAATTTAGGTAAGTCTGGCATAGTTTGTTATGATTTGTACACCTTTTTTTGTAATTTTAAGATGATATGGTTTGGTTTGTTGTGGTAAGGCATAGTTGGGGGTGATTTACGGTAGCCGAAGTAATTTAGGTGATTCTGGTATAGTTTGTTATGATTTTTAGCATTTTTTTGTAATTTTAAAGTGATTGGGCTTAGTTTGTTGCTGTAAAGTGTAGTTGGGGGTGATTTTTGATAGCCGAAGTAATTTAGGTGAGTTTGGCATAGTTTGCTATGGTTAGTAGCATTTTTTTGTAATTTAAAATTGATTGGGTTTAGTTTGTTGTGGTAAGGGTTAGTTGGTGATGATTTAGAGTAGCCGAAGTAATTTAGGTGAGTCTGGCATAGTTTGTTATGATTTGTACAACTTTTTTTGTAATTTTAAGATGATATGGTTTGGTTTGTTGTGGTAAGGGACAGTTCGGGGTGATTTACGGTAGCCGAAGTAATTTAGGTGATTCTGGTATAGTTTGTTATGATTTTTAGCATTGTTTTGTAATTTTAAAGTGATTGGGCTTAGTTTGTTGCTGTAAAGTGTCGTTGGGGGTGATTTTTGATAGCCGAAGTAATTTAGGTGTGTTTGGCATAGTTTGCTATGGTTAGTAGCATTTTTTGGTAATTTAAAAGTGATTGGGTTTAGTTTGTTGTGGTAAGGGTTAGTTGGTGATGATTTAGATTAGCCGAAGTAATTTAGGTGAGTCTGGCATAGTTTGTTATGATTTGTACACCTTTTTTTGTAATTTTAAGATGATATGGTTTGGTTTGTTGTGGTAAGGGATAGTTGGGGGTGATTTACGGTAGCCGAAGTAATTTAGGTGATTCTGGTATAGTTTGTTATGATTTTTAACATTTTTTTGTAATTTTAAAGTGATTGGGCTTAGTTTGTTGCTGTAAAGTGTCGTTGGGGGTGATTTTTGATAGCCGAATTAATTTAGGTGAGTTTGGCATAGTTTGCTATGGTTAGTAGCATTTTTTTGTAATTTAAAATTGATTGGGTTTAGTTTGTTGTGGTAAGGGTTAGTTGGTGATGATTTAGAGTAACCGAAGTAATTTAGGTGAGTCTAGCATAGTTTGTTTAGATTTGTTCACCTTTTTTGTAATTTTAAGATGATATGGTTTGGTTTGTTGTGGTAAGGGATAGTTGGGGGTGATTTACGGTAGCCGAAGTAATTTAGGTGATTCTGGTATAGTTTGTTATGGTTTTTAGCATTTTTTTGTAATTTTAAAGTGATTGGGCTCAGTTTGTTGCTGTAAAGTGTAGTTGGGGGTGATTTTTGATAGCCGAAGTAATTTAGGTGAGTTTGGCATAGTTTGCTATGGTTAGTAGCATTTTTTTGTAATTTTAAAGTTATTGGGTTTAGTTTGTTGTGGTAAGGGTTTGTTGTTGATGATTTAGAGTAGCCGAAGTAATTTAGGTGAGTCTGGCATAGTTTGTTATGATTTGTACACCTTTTTTTGTAATTTTAAGATGATATGGTTTGGTTTGTTGTGGTAAGGGATAGTTGGGGGTGATTTACGGTAGCCGAAGTAATTTAGGTGATTCTGGTATAGTTTGTTATGATTTTTAGCATTGTTTTGTAATTTTAAAGTGATTGGGTTTAGTTTGTTGCTGTAAAGTGTAGTTGGGGGTGATTTTTGATAGCCGAAGTAATTTAGGTAAGTTTGGCATAGTTTGCTATGGTTAGTAGCATTTTTTTGTAATTTAAAAAAGATTGGGTTTAGTTTATTGTGGTAAGGGTTAGTTGGTGATGATTTAGAGTAGCCGAAGTAATTTAGGTAAGTCTGGCATAGTTTGTTATGATTTGTACACCTTTTTTTGTAATTTTAAGATGATATGGTTTGGTTTGTTGTGGTAAGGCATAGTTGGGGGTGATTTACGGTAGCCGAAGTAATTTAGGTGATTCTGGTATAGTTTGTTATGATTTTTAGCATTTTTTTGTAATTTTAAAGTGATTGGGCTTAGTGTGTTGCTGTAAAGTGTAGTTGGGGGTGATTTTTGATAGCCGAAGTAATTTAGGTGAGTTTGGCATAGTTTGCTATGGTTAGTAGCATTTTTTTGTAATTTAAAATTTATTGGGTTTAGTTTGTTGTGGTAAGGGTTAGTTGGTGATGATTTAGAGTAGCCGAAGTAATTTAGGTGAGTCTGGCATAGTTTGTTATGATTTGTACACCTTTTTTTGTAATTTTAAGATGATATGGTTGGGTTTGTTGTGGTAAGGGACAGTTCGGGGTGATTTACGGTAGCCGAAGTAATTTAGGTGATTCTGGTATAGTTTGTTATGATTTTTAGCATTGTTTTGTAATTTTAAAGTGATTGGGCTTAGTTTGTTGCTGTAAATTGTAGTTGGGGGTGATTTTTGATAGCCGAAGTAATTTAGGTGAGTTTGGCATAGTTTGCTATGGTTAGTAGCATTTTTTTGTAATTTAAAAGTGATTGGGTTTAGTTTGTTGTGGTAAGGGTTAGTTGGTGATGATTTAGAGTAGCCGAAGTAATTTAGGTGAGTCTGGCATAGTTTGTTATGATTTGTACACCTTTTTTTGTAATTTTAAGATGATATGGTTTGGTTTGTTGTGGTAAGGGACAGTTCGGTGTGATTTACGGTAGCCGAAGTAATTTAGGTGATTCTGGTATAGTTTGTTATGATTTTTAGCATTTTTTTGTAATTTTAAAGTGATTGGGTTTAGTTTGTTGCTGTAAAGTGTAGTTGGGGCTGATTTTTGATAGCCGAAGTAATTTAGGTGAGTTTGGCATAGTTTGCTATGGTTAGTAGCATTTTTTTGTAATTTAAAAGTGATTGGGTTTAGTTTGTTGTGGTAAGGGTTAGTTGGTGATGATTTAGAGTAGCCGAAGTAATTTAGGTGAGTCTGGCATAGTTTGTTATGATTTGTACACCTTTTTTTGTAATTTTAAGATGATATGGTTTGGTTTGTTGTGGTAAGGGATAGTTGGAGGTGATTTACGGTAGCCGAAGTAATTTAGGTGATTCTGGTATAGTTTGTTATGATTTTTAACATTTTTTTGTAATTTTAAAGTGATTGGGCTTAGTTTGTTGCTGTAAAGTGTCGTTGGGGGTGATTTTTGATAGCCGAATTAATTTAGGTGAGTTTGGCATAGTTTGCTATGGTTAGTAGCATTTTTTTGTAATTTAAAATTGATTGGGTTTAGTTTGTTGTGGTAAGGGTTAGTTGGTGATGATTTAGAGTAACCGAAGTAATTTAGGTGAGTCTAGCATAGTTTGTTTAGATTTGTTCACCTTTTTTGTAATTTTAAGATGATATGGTTTGGTTTGTTGTGGTAAGGGATAGTTGGGGGTGATTTACGGTAGCCGAAGTAATTTAGGTGATTCTGGTATAGTTTGTTATGGTTTTTAGCATTTTTTTGTAATTTTAAAGTGATTGGGCTCAGTTTGTTGCTGTAAAGTGTAGTTGGGGGTGATTTTTGATAGCCGAAGTAATTTAGGTGAGTTTGGCATAGTTTGCTATGGTTAGTAGCATTTTTTTGTAATTTTAAAGTTATTGGGTTTAGTTTGTTGTGGTAAGGGTTTGTTGTTGATGATTTAGAGTAGCCGAAGTAATTTAGGTAAGTCTGGCATAGTTTGTTATGATTTGTACACCTTTTTTTGTAATTTTAAGATGATATGGTTTGGTTTGTTGTGGTAAGGGATAGTTGGGGGTGATTTACGGTAGCCGAAGTAATTTAGGTGATTCTGGTATAGTTTGTTATGATTTTTAGCATTGTTTTGTAATTTTAAAGTGATTGGGCTTAGTTTGTTGCTGTAAAGTGTAGTTGGGGGTGATTTTTGATAGCCGAAGTAATTTAGGTAAGTTTGGCATAGTTTGCTATGGTTAGTAGCATTTTTTTGTAATTTAAAAAAGATTGGGTTTAGTTTATTGTGGTAAGGGTTAGTTGGTGATGATTTAGAGTAGCCGAAGTAATTTAGGTAAGTCTGGCATAGTTTGTTATGATTTGTACACCTTTTTTTGTAATTTTAAGATGATATGGTTTGGTTTGTTGTGGTAAGGCATAGTTGGGGGTGATTTACGGTAGCCGAAGTAATTTAGGTGATTCTGGTATAGTTTGTTATGATTTTTAGCATTTTTTTGTAATTTTAAAGTGATTGGGCTTAGTGTGTTGCTGTAAAGTGTAGTTGGGGGTGATTTTTGATAGCCAAAGTAATTTAGGTGAGTTTGGCATAGTTTGCTATGGTTAGTAGCATTTTTTTGTAATTTAAAATTTATTGGGTTTAGTTTGTTGTGGTAAGGGTTAGTTGGTGATGATTTAGAGTAGCCGAAGTAATTTAGGTGAGTCTGGCATAGTTTGTTATGATTTGTACACCTTTTTTTGTAATTTTAAGATGATATGGTTGAGTTTGTTGTGGTAAGGGACAGTTCGGGGTGATTTACGGTAGCCGAAGTAATTTAGGTAATTCTGGTATAGTTTGTTATGATTTTTAGCATTGTTTTGTAATTTTAAAGTGATTGGGCTTAGTTTGTTGCTGTAAATTGTAGTTGGGGGTGATTTTTGATAGCCGAAGTAATTTAGGTGAGTTTGGCATAGTTTGCTATGGTTAGTAGCATTTTTTTGTAATTTAAAAGTGATTGGGTTTAGTTTGTTGTGGTAAGGGTTAGTTGGTGATGATTTAGAGTAGCCGAAGTAATTTAGGTGAGTCTGGCATAGTTTGTTATGATTTGTACACCTTTTTTTGTAATTTTAAGATGATATGGTTTGGTTTGTTGTGGTAAGGGACAGTTCGGGGTGATTTACGGTAGCCGAAGTAATTTAGGTGATTCTGGTATAGTTTGTTATGATTTTTAGCATTTTTTTGTAATTTTAAAGTGATTGGGTTTAGTTTGTTGCTGTAAAGTGTAGTTGGGGCTGATTTTTGATAGCCGAAGTAATTTAGGTGAGTTTGGCATAGTTTGCTATGGTTAGTAGCATTTTTTTTAATTTAAAAGTGATTGGGTTTAGTTTGTTGTGGTAAGGGTTAGTTGGTGATGATTTAGAGTAGCCGAAGTAATTTAGGTGAGTCTGGCATAGTTTGTTATGATTTGTACACCTTTTTTTGTAATTTTAAGATGATATGGTTTGGTTTGTTGTGGTAAGGGATAGTTGGAGGTGATTTACGGTAGCCGAAGTAATTTAGGTGATTCTGGTATAGTTTGTTATGATTTTTAACATTTTTTTGTAATTTTAAAGTGATTGGGCTTAGTTTGTTGCTGTAAAGTGTCGTTGGGGGTGATTTTTGATAGCCGAATTAATTTAGGTGAGTTTGGCATAGTTTGCTATGGTTAGTAGCATTTTTTTGTAATTTAAAATTGATTGTGTTTAGTTTGTTGTGGTAAGGGTTAGTTGGTGATGATTTAGAGTAACCGAAGTAATTTAGGTGAGTCTAGCATAGTTTGTTTAGATTTGTTCACCTTTTTTGTAATTTTAAGAAGATATGGTTTGGTTTGTTGTGGTAAGGGATAGTTGGGGGTGATTTAGGGTAGCCGAAGTAAGTTAGGTGATTCTGGTATAGTTTGTTATGATTTTTAGCATTTTTTTGTAATTTTGAAGTGATTGGGCTTAGTTTTTTGCTGTAAAGTGTAGTTGGGGGTGATTTTTGATAGCCGAAGTAATTTAGGTGAGTTTGGCATAGTTTGCTATGGTGAGTAGCATTTTTTTGTAATTTAAAAGTGATTGGGTTTAGTTTGTTGTGGTAAGGGTTAGTTGGTGGTGATTTAGAGTAGCCGAAGTAATTTAGGTGAGTCTGGCATAGTTTGTTATGATTTGTACACCTTTTTTTGTAATTTTAAGATGATATGGTTTGGTTTGTTGTGGTAAGGGATAGTTGGGGGTGATTTACGGTAGCCGAAGTAATTTAGGTGAGTCTGGCATAGTTTGTTATGATTTGTACACTCTTTTTTGTAATTTTAAAATGATATGGTTTGGTTTGTTGTGGTAAGGGATAGTTGGGGGTCATTTACGGTAGCCGAAGTAATTTAGGTAATTCTGGTATAATTTGTTATGATTTTTAGCATTTTTTTGTAATTTTAAAGTGATTGGGCTTAGTTTGTTGCTGTAAAGTGTAGTTGGGGGTGATTTTTGATAGCCGAAGTAATTTAGGTGAGTTTGGCATAGTTTGCTATGGTTAGTAGCATTTTTTTGTAATTTAACAGTGATTGGGTTTAGTTTGTTGTGGTAAGGGTTAGTTGGTGATGATTTATGGTAGCCGAAGTAATTTAGGTGAGTTTGGCATAGTTTGCTATAGTTAGTAGCATTTTTTTGTAATTTAAAAGTGATTGGGTTTAGTTTGTTGTGGTAAGGGTTAGTTGGTGATGATTTAGAGTAGCCGAAGTAATTTAGGTGAGTCTGGCATAGTTTGTTATGATTTGTACACCTTTTTTTGTAATTTTTAGATGATATGGTTTGGTTTGTTGTGGTAAGGGATAGTTGGGGGTGATTTACGGTAGCCGAAGTAATTTAGGTGATTCTGGTATAGTTTGTTATGATTTTTAGCATTTTTTTGTAATTTTAAAGTGATTGGGCTTAGTTTGTTGCTGTAAAGTGTAGTTGGTTGTGATTTTTGATAGCCGAAGTAATTTAGGTGAGTTTGGCATAGTTTGCTATGGTTAGTAGCATTTTTTTGTAATTTAAAAGTGATTTGGTTTAGTTTGTTGTGGTAAGGGTTAGTTGGTGATGATTTAGAGTAGCCGAAGTAATTTAGGTGAGTCTGGCATAGTTTGTTATGATTTGTACACCTTTTTTTGTAATTTTAAGATGATATGGTTTGGTTTGTTGTGGTAAGGGATAGTTGGGGGTGATTTACGATATCCGAAGTAATTTAGGTGATTCTGGTATAGTTTGTTATGATTTTTAGCATTTTTTTGTAATCTTAAAGTGATTGGGCATAGTTTGTTGCTGTAAAGTGTTGTTGGGGGTGATTTTTGATAGCCGAAGTAATTTAGGTGAGTTTGGCATAGTTTGCTATGGTTAGTAGCATTTTTTGTAATTTAAAAGTGATTGGGTTTAGTTTGTTGTGATAAGGGTTAGTTGGTGATGATTTATAGTAGCCGAAGTAATTTAGGTGAGTCTGGCATAGTTTGTTATGATTTGTACACTTTTTTTTGTAATTTTAAGATGATATGGTTTGGTTTGTTGTGGGTAAAGGAAAGTTGGGGGTGATTTACGGTAGCCGAAGTAATTTAGGTGATTCTGGTATAGTTTGTTATGATTTTTAGCATTTTTTTGTAATTTTAAAGTGATTGGGCTTAGTTTGTTGCTGTAAAGTGTAGTTGGGGGTGATTTTTGATAGCGGAAGTAATTTAGGTGAGTTTGGCATAGTTTGCTATGGTTAGTAGCATTTTTTTGTAATTTAAAAGTGGTTGGGTTTAGTTTGTTGTGGTAAGGGTTAGTTGGTGATGATTTATGGTAGCCGAAGTAATTTAGGTGAGTTTGGCATAGTTTGCTATGGTTAGTAGCATTTTTTTGTAATTTAAAAGTGATTGGGTTTAGTTTGTTGTGGTAAGGGTTAGTTGGTGATGATTTAGAGTAGCCGAAGTAATTTAGGTGAGTCTGGCATAGTTTGTTATGATTTGTACACCTTTTTTTGTAATTTTAAGATGATATGGTTTGGTTTGTTGTGGTAAGGGATAGTTGGGGGTGATTTACGGTATCCGAAGTAATTTAGGTGATTCTGGTATAGTTTGTTATGATTATTAGCATTTTTTTGTAATTTTAAAGTGATTGGGCTTAGTTTGTTGCTGTAAAGTGTAGTTGGGAGTGATTTTTGATAGCCGAACTAATTTTGGTGAGTTTGGCACAGTTTGCTATGGTTAGTAGCATTTTTTTGTAATTTAAAAGTGATTGGGTTTAGTTTGTTGTGGTAAGGGTTAGTTGGTGATGATTTAGAGTAGCCGAAGTAATTTAGGTAAGTCTGGCATAGTTTGTTATGATTTGTACACCTTTTTTTGTAATTTTTAGATGATATGGTTTGGTTTGTTGTGGTAAGGGATAGTTGGGGGTGATTTACGGTAGCCGAAGTAATTTAGGTGATTCTGGTATAGTTTGTTATGATTTTCAGCATTTTTTTGTAATTTTAAAGTGATTGGGCTTAGTTTGTTGCTGTAAAGTGTAGTTGGGGGTGATTTTTGATAGCCGAAGTAATTTAGGTGAGTTTGGCATAGTTTGCTATGGTTAGTAGCATTTTTTTGTAATTTAAAAGTGGTTGGGTTTAGTTTGTTGTGGTAAGGGTTAGTTGGTGATGATTTATGGTAGCCGAAGTAATTTAGGTGAGTTTGGCATAGTTTGCTATGGTTAGTAGCATTTTTTTGTAATTTAAAAGTGATTGGGTTTAGTTTGTTGTGGTAAGGGTTAGTTGGTGATGATTTAGAGTAGCCGAAGTAATTTAGGTGAGTCTGGCATAGTTTGTTATGATTTGTACACTTTTTTTTGTTATTTTATGATGATATGGTTTGGTTTGTTGTGGCAAGGAATAGTTGGTGGTGATTTACGGTAACCGAAGTAATTTAGGTGATTCTGGTATAGTTTGTTATAATTTTTAGCATTTTTTTGTAATTTTAAAGTGATTGGGCTTAGTTTGTTGCTGTAAAGTGTAGTTGGGAGTGATTTTTGATAGCCGAAGTAATTTAGATGAGTCTGGCATAGTTTGTTATGATTTGTACACCTTTTTTTGTTATTTTAAGATGATATGGTTTGGTTTGTTGTGGTAAGGGATAGTTGGTGGTGATTTACGGTAACCGAAGTAATTTAGGTGATTCTGGTATAGTTTGTTATAATTTTTAGCATTTTTTTGTAATTTTAAAGTGATTGGGCTTAGTTTGTTGCTGTAAAGTGTAGTTGGGGGTGATTTTTGATAGCCGAACTAATTTAGGTGAGTTTGGCATAATTTGCTATGGTTAGTAGCATTTTTTTGTAATTTAAAATTGATTGGGTTTAGTTTGTTGTGGTAAGGGTTAGTTGGTGATGATTTAGAGTAGCCGAAGCAATTTAGGTGAGTCTGGCATAGTTTGTTATGATTTGTACACCTTTTTTTGTAATTTTAAAGTGATTGGTCTTAGTTTGTTGCTGTAAAGTGTAGTTGGGAGTGATTTTTGATAGCCGAACTAATTTAGGTGAGTTTGGCACAGTTTGCTATGGTTAGTAGCATTTTTTTGTAATTTAAAAGTGATTGGGTTTAGTTTGTTGTGGTAAGGGTTAGTTGGTGATGATTTAGAGTAGCCGAAGTAATTTAGGTGAGTCTGGCATAGTTTGTTGTGATTTGTACACCTTTTTTTGTAATTTTTAGATGATATGGTTTGGTTTGTTGTGGTAGGGGATAGTTGGGGGTGATTTACGGTAGCCGAAGTAATTTAGGTGATTCTGGTATAGTTTGTTATGATTTTTAGCATTTTTTTGTAATTTTAAAGTGATTGGGCTTAGTTTGTTGCTGTAAAGTGTAGTTGGGGGTGATTTTTTGATAGCCGAAGTAATTTAGGTGAGTTTGGCATAGTTTGCTACGGTTGTAGCATTTTTTTGTAATTTAAAAGTGGTTGGGTTTAGTTTGTTGTGGTAAGGGTTAGTTGGTGATGATTTATGGTAGCCGAAGTAATTTAGGTGAGTTTGGCATAGTTTGCTATGGTTAGTAGCATTTTTTTGTAATTTAAAAGTGATTGGGTTTAGTTTGTTGTGGTAAAGGTTAGTTGGTGATGATTTAGAGTAGCCGAAGTAATTTAGGTGAGTCTGGCATAGTTTGTTATGATTTGTTCACTTTTTTTTGTAATTTTAAGATGATATGGTTTGGTTTGTTGTGGTAAGGGATAGTTGGGGGTGATTTACGGTATCCGAAGTAATTTAGGTGATTCTGGTATAGTTTGTTATGATTTTTAGCATTTTTTTGGAATCTTAAAGTGATTGGGCTTAGTTTGTTGCTGAAAAGTGTAGTTGGGGGTGATTTTTGATAGCCGAAGTAATTTAGGTGAATTTGGCATAGTTTGCTATGGTTAGTAGCATTTTTTTGTAATTTAAAAGTGATTGGGTTTAGTTTGTTGTGATAAGGGTTAGTTGGTGATGATTTATAGTAGCCGAAGTAATTTAGGTGAGTCTGGCATAGTTTGTTATGATTTGTACACTTTTTTTTGTAATTTTAAGATGATATGGTTTGGTTTGTTGTGGGTATGGGATAGTTGGGGGTGATTTACGGTAGCCGAAGTAATTTAGGTGATTCTGGTATAGTTTGTTATGATTATTAGCATTTTTTTGTAATTTTAAAGTGATTGGGCTTAGTTTGTTGCTGTAAAGTGTAGTTGGGGGTGATTTTTGATAGCCGAACTAATTTAGGTGAGTTTGGCATAGTTTGCTATGGTTAGTAGCATTTTTTTGTAATTTAAAAGTGATTGGGTTTAGTTTGTTGTGATAAGGCTTAGTTGGTGATGATTTATAGTAGCCGAAGTAATTTAGGTGAGTCTGGCATAGTTTGTTATGATTTGTACACTTTTTTTTGTAATTTTAAGATGATATGGTTTGGTTTGTTGTGGGTAAGGGATAGTTGGGGGTGATTTACGGTAGCCGAAGTAATTTAGGTGATTCTGGTATAGTTTCTTATGATTATTAGCATTTTTTTGTAATTTTAAAGTGATTGGGCTTAGTTTGTTGCTGTAAAGTGTAGTTGGGGGTGATTTTTGATAGCCGAACTAATTTAGGTGAGTTTGGCTTAGTTTGCTATGGTTAGTAGTATTTTTTTGTAATTTAAAAGTGATTGGGTTTAGTTTGTTGTGATAAGGGTTAGTTGGTGATGATTTATAGTAGCCGAAGTAATTTAGGTGAGTCTGGCATAGTTTGTTATGATTTGTACACTTTTTTTTGTAATTTTAAGATGATATGGTTTGGTTTGTTGTGGGTAAGGGATAGTTGGGGGTGATTTACGGTAGCCGAAGTAATTTAGGTGATTCTGGTATAGTTTCTTATGATTATTAGCATTTTTTTGTAATTTTAAAGTGATTGGGCTTAGTTTGTTGCTGTAAAGTGTAGTTGGGAGTCATTTTTGAAAGCCGAACTAATTTAGGTGAGTTTGGCATAGTTTGCTATGGTTAGTAGCATTTTTTTGTAATTTAAAAGTGATTGGGTTTAGTTTGTTGTGATAAGGGTTAGTTGGTGATAATTTATAGTAGCCGAAGTAATTTAGGTGAGTCTGGCATAGTTTGTTATGATTTGTACACTTTTTTTTGTAATTTTAAGATGATATGGTTTGGTTTGTTGTGGGTAAGGGATAGTTGGGGGTGATTTACGGTAGCCAAAGTAATTTAGGTGATTCTGGTATAGTTTGTTATGATTATTAGCATTTTTTTGTAATTTTAAAGTGATTGGGCTTAGTTTGTTGCTGTAAAGTGTAGTTGGGAGTGATTTTTGAAAGCCGAACTAATTTAGGTGAGTTTGGCATAGTTTGCTATGGTTAGTAGCATTTTTTTGTAATTTAAAAGTGATTGGGTTTAGTTTGTTGTGGTAAGGGTTAGTTGGTGATGATTTAGAGTAGCCGAAGTAATTTAGGTGAGTCTGGCATAGTTTGTTATGATTTGTACACCTTTTTTTGTAATTTTTAGATGATATGGTTTGGTTTGTTGTGGAAAGGGATAGTTGGGGGTGATTTACGGTAGCCGAAGTAATTTAGGTGATTCTGGTATAGTTTGTTATGATTTTTAGCATTTTTTTGTAATTTTAAAGTGATTGGGCTTAGTTTGTTGCTGTAAAGTGAAGTTGGGGGTGATTTTTGATAGCCGAAGTAATTTAGGTGAGTTTGGCATAGTTTGCTATGGTTAGTAGCATTTTTTTGTAATTTAAGAGTGATTGGGTTTAGTTTGTTTTGGTAAGGATTAGTTGGTGATGATTTATGGTAGCCGAAGTAATTTAGGTGAGTCTGGCATAGTTTGTTATGATTTGTACACCTTTTTTTGTAATTTTAAGATGATATGGTTTGGTTTGTTGTAGTAAGGGATAGTTGGGGGTGATTTACGGTATCCGAAGTAATTTAGGTGATTCTGGTATAGTTTGTTATGATTTTTAGCATTTTTTCGTAATCTTAAAGTGGTTGGGCTTAGTTTGTTGCTGTAAGGTGTAGTTGGGGGTGATTTTTGATTGGGTTTAGTTTGTTGTGGTAAAGGTTAGTTGGTGATGATTTATAGTAGCCGAAGTAATTTAGGTGAGTCTGGCATAGTTTGTTATGATTTGTACACTTTTTTTTGTAATTTTAAGATGATATGGTTTGGTTTGTTGTGGGTAAGGGATAGTTGGGGGTGATTTACAGTAGCCAAAGTAATTTAGGTGATTCTGGTATAGTTTGTTATGATGATTAGCATTTTTTTGTAATTTTAAAGTGATTGGGCTTTGTTTGTTGCTGTAAAGTGTAGTGGGGTTGATTTTTGATAGCCGAAGTAATTTAGGTGAGTTTGGCATAGTTTGCTATGGTTAGTAGCATTTTTTTGTAATTTAAAAGTGATTGGGTTTAGTTTGTTGTGGTAAGGGTTAGTTGGTGATGATTTAGAGTAGCCGAAGTAATTTAAGTGAGTCTGGCATAGTTTGTTATGATTTGTACACCTTTTTTTGTAATTTTTAGATGATATTGTTTGGTTTGTTGTGGTAAAGGATAGTTGGGGGTGATTTACGGTAGCCGAAGTAATTTAGGTGATTCTGGTATAGTTTGTTATGATTTTTAACATTTTTTTGTAATTTTAAAGTGATTGGGCTTAGTTTGTTGCTGTAAAGTGTAGTTGGGGGTGATTTTTGATAGCCAAAGTAATTTAGGTGAGATTGGCATAGTTTGCTATGATTAGTAGCATTTTTTTGTAATTTAAAAGTGATTGGGTTTTGTTTGTTGTGGTAAGGGTTAGTTGGTGATGATTTAGAGTAGCCGAAGCAATTTAGGTGAGTCTGGCATAGTTTGATATGATTTGTACACCTTTATTTGTAACTAGCTGAATGTACCCGGCGTTGCCCGGACGTAGATTAAATAAACGCAGTGTTGACAAAAGTGGTGTATTGGTGATGTAGACTAATCGACATTATAATACAATTAAACAGGAATGCTCTACTTTTCCAATCACAAAATAAACAAATTTGCTGAAATTAACCTGCATTACCAGGACCGGGTACTTGACCGGGTATATGATTTGGAAAAAGAGGATATCTTGGTTGATATCAGATGAAAAATCTCGAATAGACTCTTTAGGCAAAGACGCAGTTTGGAGGTGTTCTATAAGCGATTCCAGGAAATCGAAATTAATGTTAGAAAATTTTCGGGAAAATCGAAGTTTTCAAATTAGCAGATAATGTTATGATAAAGTTGAAAAGACAATGGAAACATTTCTCCTGCTACAGTCATTTCACAGCAGAACAGTATGTAGATGATTTTGACTTATCTTCAGAATAAACAAACTCTTCAGCATAAATATCTCCTTTTGAGCTGCACAAAGTTATTAAAACCTGGCCGCAACTTGTTGAACAATTAAAGTGAGAACCTTTTGAGCTCCCTTTCCAGTATTAAAATTTCAATACCATTACCACAGATAGTAAAAAAGACAATTTTCATCAGCTTTCACGAAAATTATACGGTGTGGTATTTGTAATCTGCTAGATTTTCAAACTGCTCCATCTTAGTTTTAAATGATGCAATAATGAACACAACGTATTTACGTAAAATAAATAGTGTAAAACGCGTATCAAAGTCAGTAAAGTCTGGTCCAACGCTGCAAATTTCGGATTTCAGCCGGGGCAGGTTTGGTGAAAAACAAATACACCACTATCATTAACTGAACGTAAAAATTAGCGTACGAATATAAGTGGGGTCCGGTACGACGATGGTAATGTTTGGTTAACGGCAAGAACAAATCGGGAATATTATATTAAAATAATTTATTTAATAGCGATAGAACTTTTAATACTGATGCGTCGCCTCGACCTTGGCGACTTTGAGTACCAGCGTTTCAGCCGCTGAAGCAGCAATTTTCACAATTATATTAGGTGCACGTGCCTAGTGCGTGTTAAAACAATTTGGCTAACAAAAGAGATTAATTTGTATATACCAAATAATACTCGCAAAGGTGTACTCGTATGGCTCGTCATTATTTTCACGAAATGAATTAGAAAAATGAACATTCTAAAGTAAATAATTATTTTGACGGGAATGTGGTGGATGAAAAAATCTTATTCGGCCTCTCCGACAAACTAACACTTGTTTAGATTAACATGCATTCCTTCATGGACCTGTGACGAATTACAAACAAATATCGAAATTTCAAGTGTTCCATATGATTTCGTTTCTGTATGAAAGCGGTTTTTTTCACTCGTCAGTCTGAACTTACTACACAGTGATATTTTCACATCCAGGCGACCTAAATTATTTTGCCGTTTATTTCAAGAATTTCCCTGAAAGGAGAGTAGTCAACAGTGGGGCTCATCAGGGGTGGCAGGGTTAGCAGTGCCACTCCAAGTATAAATTTACTATCGAACACAAAATTAGTTCTGCAATTCAATTGCAAAATTATGAATTTTTAGATATTTTAACGAAAATCTAGCGCTTACACCGCTTTAAAATTAAAAACCATAGAGCTCTTTATACAATGGAGAAAAAGTCGTTATTATTTGCGATGTAAATGCACGCATGTTAAGAAGATAGGGCTTGCCCTGTCAGCGTGTTGCAATTCAGAACATAAGTTTATGTTTGCATCTCAACTGGAATAATTATTTATTGGAAGGTGGAAGAGAATCAAAATTTTTATCAGCATATTTAATATTCAGAATAACGTCTATTAGTCCAAACAATATATTTTAGATGCAGATATTTCTTAATATTTTATGATTTTTGGCCTACAAAGTCTGCAACAGTACGTTTTTTCCATCTTAAAAAGAATTAAAACATTTAGTCGAACTTGTACTTGCAAATCTCGCTTAATCAACTTGTCAACGATTGCAATAGAGGAACAATTAATGAAGACTTTGCTTAATAGTAAGGAATTTTATGACATAATTAGTGGGCTTAGTTTGGGTTGTAAGGGGTATTTGAGGGTGATTTATGGTAGCCGAAGTAATTTGGGTGAATTTGGCATAGTTTGCTATGGTTTGTAGCATTTTTTATAATTTTAAAGTGATTGGGCTTAGTTTAAGGTGGTAAGGGGTAGTTGGGGTTGATTTATGGTAGCCGAAGTAATTTGGGTGAGTTTGGTATAGTTTTGCTATAGTTTGTAGCATTTTTTCTAATTTTAAAGTGATTGGGCTTAGTTTTGGGTGGTAGTTGGGGGTGATTTATGGTAGTTGAAGTAAGTTAGGTAAGTTTGGCATAGTTTTGCTATGGTTTGTAGAATTTTTTCTAATTTTAAAGTGATGGGTCTTAGTTTGGGGTGGTAAGGGGTAGTTGGGGGTGATTTATGGTAGCCAAAGTAAGTTAGGTGAGTTTGGTTTAGTTTGCTAAGGTTTGTACCATTTTTTGGAATTTTAAAGTGATTGGGCTTAGTTTGGGGTGGTAAGGGGTAGTTGGGGGTGATTTATAGTAGCCGAAGTAATTTGTGTGAGTTTGGCATAGTTTGCTATGGTTTGTGGCATTTTTTGTAATTTTAAAGTGATTGGGTTTAGTTTGGGGTGGTAAGGGGTAGTTGGGGGTGATTTATGATAGCCGAAGTAATGTGGGTGAGTTTGGCATAGTTTTGCTATGGTTTGTAGCATTTTTTGTAATTTTAAAGTGATTTGGCTTAGTTTGGGGCGGTAAGGGGTAGTTGGGGGTGATTTATGATAGCCGAAGTAATTTGGGTAAGTTTGGCATAGTTTGCTATGGTTTGTATCATTTTTTGTAATTTTAAAGTGATTTGGCTTAGTTTGGGTTGTAAGGGGTATTTGAGGGTGATTTATGGTAGCCGAAGTAATTTGGGTGAATTTGGCATAGTTTGCTATGGTTTGTAGCATTTTTTGTAATTTTAAAGTGACTGTTCTTAGTTTGGGGTGGTAAGGGGTAGTTGGGGGTGATTTATGGTAGCCGAAGTAATTTGTGTGAGTTTGGCATAGTTTGCTATGGTTTGTGGCATTTTTTGTAATTTTAAAGTGATTGGGCGTAGTTTGGGGTGGTAAGGGGTAATTGAGGTTGATTTATGGTAGCCGGAAGTAATTTGGGTGAGTTGAGCATAGTTTGCTATGGTTTGTATCATTTTTTGTAATTTTAAAGTGATTGGGTTTAGTTTGGGGTGGTAAGGGGTAGTTGGGGGTGATTTATGATAGCCGAAGTAATTTGGGTGAGTTTGGCATAGTTTGCTATGGTTTGTATCATTTTTTGTAATTTTAAAGTGATTTGGCTTAGTTTGGGGTGGTAAGGGGTAGTTGGGGGTGATTTATGGTAGCCGAAGTAATTTTGGTGAGTTTGGCTTAGTTTGCTATGGTTTGTATCATTTTTTGTAATTTTAAAGTGATTTGGCTTAGTTTGGGGTGGTAAGGGGTAGTTGGGGGTGATTTATGGTAGCCGAAGTAATTTGGGTGAATTTGGCATAGTTTGCTATGGTTTGTATCATTTTTTGTAATTTTAAAGTGATTTGGCTTAGTTTGGGGTGGTAAGGGGTAGTTGGGGGTGATTTATGGTAGCCGAAGTAATTTAAGTGAGTTTGACATAGTTTGCTATGGTTTGTAGAATTTTTTGTAATTTTAAAGTGATTTGGCTTAGTTTGGGGCGGTAAGGGGTAGTTGGGGGTGATTTATGATAGCCGAAGTAATTTGGGTAAGTTTGGCATAGTTTGCTATGGTTTGTATCATTTTTTGTAATTTTAAAGTGATTTGGCTTAGTTTGGGTTGTAAGGGGTATTTGAGGGTGATTTATGGTAGCCGAAGTAATTTGGGTGAATTTGGCATAGTTTGCTATGGTTTGTAGCATTTTTTGTAATTTTAAAGTGACTGTTCTTAGTTTGGGGTGGTAAGGGGTAGTTGGGGGTGATTTATGATAGCCGAAGTAATTTGGGTGAGTTTGGCATAGTTTTGCTATGGTTTGTAGCATTTTTTCTAATTTTAAAGTGATTGGGCTTATTTTGGGGTGGTAAGGGGTAGTTGGGGGTGATTTATGGTAGCCGAAGTAATTTAAGTGAGTTTGACATAGTTTGCTATGGTTTGTAGCATTTTTTGTAATTTTAAAGTAATTTGGCTTAGTTTGGGGTGGTAAGGGGTAGTTGGGGGTGATTTATGATAGCCGAAGTAATGTGGGTGAGTTTGGCATAGTTTTGCTATGGTTTGTAGCATTTTTTGTAATTTTAAAGTGATTTGGCTTAGTTTGGGGTGGTAAGGGGTAGTTGGGGGTGATTTATGGTAGCCGTAGTAATTTAGGTGATTTTGGCATAGTTTGCTATGATTTGTAACATTTTTTGTAATTTTAAAGTGATTGTTCTTAGTTTGGAGAGGTAAGGGGTATTTGGGGGTGATTTATGGTAGCCGAAGTAATTTAGATGAGTTTGGAATTGTTTGCTAAAATTTGTAGCATTTTTTGTAATTTTAAAGTGAATTGGCTTATTTTGGGGTGGTAAGTGGTAGTTGGGGGTGATTTATGGTAGCCGAAGTAATTTGGGTGAGTTTGGCATAGTTTGCAATAATTTGTAACATTTTTTGTAATTTTAAAGTGATTGTTCTTAGTTTGGGGTGGTAAGGGGTAGTTGGGGGTGATTTATGGTAGCCGTAGTAATTTAGGTGATTTTGGCATAGTTTGTTATGGGATGTAGCATTTTTTGTGATTTTAAAGTGATTGTTCTTAGTTTGGGGTGGTAAGGGGTAGTTGGGGGTGATTTATGGTAGCCGTAGTAATTTAGGTGATTTTGGCATAGTTTGCTAAGATTTGTAGCATTTTTTGTAATTTTAAAGTGAATTGGCTTATTTTGGGGTGGTAAGGGGTAGTTGGGGGTGATTTATGGTAGCCGTAGTAATTTAGGTGATTTTGGCATAGTTTGCTAAGATTTGTAGCATTTTTTGTAATTTTAAAGTGAATTGGCTTATTTTGGGGTGGTAAGGGGTAGTTGGGGGTGATTTATGGTAGCCGTAGTAATTTAGGTGATTTTGGCATAGTTTGCTAAGATTTGTAGCATTATTTGTAATTTTAAAGTGAATTGGCTTATTTTGGGGTGGTAAGGGGTAGTTGGGGGTGATTTATGGTAGCCGAAGTAATTTAAGTGAGTTTGACATAGTTTGCTATGGTTTGTAGCATTTTTTGTAATTTTAAAGTGATTTGGCTTAGTTTGGGGTGGTAAGGGGTA